>WBNM01012208.1:0-117500 GCA_013399055.1 Ramphastos sulfuratus
GCGGGGCGGGGCGGGGCCCGGCGCGGCGCGGCAGCCATCTTCCCCGCCGCTTGCCGGCCGGTGGTCGGCCGAGAGTGGGTTGTATTCCTGGCCTCTGGCGTTGGGCTAAAGTAACCGATGGCTCTCGCGTGTTACTGTGCCCTCCACCTTGGTGCCCGTTGCACCAGGTGCAAGGTGAGTTTGAAGTACTGCAAAGCTTGTGTCGTAACAGAGATACTGTGTATTTCATTGTGTTTATCCAAAGACCCCTCAACCCACCGCAGCAAGAGACAGCAGAACTTCCAGAAGGAAGGGATTATACAGACGCCGGCAGGGACCCAGGGTCGCCACCACCTCCCTAGACCTATGAGGGACCTGCTGATTGAGCACGCAGCTGGCCTTTGGCAAGCTTTTCTGGCTTTAGGTGACCCTAAATACTGAACATTCGTACAGAAATGAAATTTAAAAGCAAAGGCGCCAACTACAGTGCCTGCTTTGGCTTGAGCTGTAAATGGGGATCACAGCCGCTTACTGTGGGCTTGAAACGTGTTTCAACAAAATTTATTAGATCATTAAACAAGGGACACTGCAGAGGATGCTCTCTGGATTTTTCCAGATGAGTTGTGTGACTCACTTCAGAGCTGGAATTCCCTGATTACTAAGAATGACAAAGCAAAAGTCACCGGGTGCAAACCGAGCAAGCCAGGAGGGGAGGGCCACCATTTGGTCACTTTTTCCAGCCGCTGTATTATGCTTACTGCTGCTTCAGAGCTTTCCTCTCTGCACAGAGCCCATCTGTGTGTCTGCCTGCCCTCAGCCAGCTGATCAACCTTTATTATGTGGAAAAGATGAAAAAGTGCTGTTTCATTAATGCAGAAATAGCTCATGGAATTATTTTTGTCTCAAAATTAATTATTTCCTGAAAAGGATGTCCAAAGTAGCTGTTGGGGTGACCTTCCTTCCCTACACATATGGCCCCAGTTGCACGCCACTGGAGGAAGGGAGAAGTGGCAAGACTTTGCTCTGCCCTAGCGTTACTGGGTTTGGCTCTGGAGCTGGGAGCCAAGTGGCCCAGTGGCAATCCTTAGCCTGTGGAAGGTTTGGATGTCTTTGTGGTTGCAGCAGGGCCATGTCAGCACATGGACTGGTATCTATCTTCACGTTTCCTTTCAAAGTTTGAAAGATTTTTCAAAAAGTAGTCTCCTTTGTGTATTTATGTCAGTGATTTGGGGTTTTAAACTATTCATGCGTGAAAAACGACTGTAGGAACTGTATACTCCCATGTGTGAATAATGAGTACATGGGAACACAGATTACAGCAGTTTTGCACTGACACTGCTGCAGTTTACATGCTCTCTTTGGGAACGTTATGAAATGTTTTTAAATGCTGGTGCATGTTAATACATTTATTTCAATCAGTCTTTTTGTCCCTTTTGGATTTGTTCAACCTAACAGCTAGTGTGTCTCATGTTTGCTTTAAAATATGCCTAGCAAATTAGGCAAATTAAAAAATACATGCAAAAATATGGCACTATGCACATGTATCAGGTTTGTTATTTATTAATAGGCTGTAATTTCTGTATGATAGCCTACTTTTTTTTTTTTTTTTTTTTTACCCCCTTGGCTCAATGGCTAGTTTATGCCAATTACATGTAGTTTAACAGCTTTGAAATCTGTTTCTGCGTTTCTTATGCATGAAGATCTGGATTCTATTTCAGGTTTTAATTAAACACTACACTGACTTTAAAGATTCTATTGTCCTTTTCATTTAAATAAGATTTTTTTTTTAGATCTTTAACAAGACCTCAGTGGGGTAATAAATCTAAGCAATTGTCCTTATTAGGAGTAGATTATCCTCAAGAGATGGAAAGTCACAAAAGTAACTAAAACCATTTGTAGAGACTGAACTAAGGTTTTTTTCTTCCTAAACATTAAACAGACTTGCAAATGACTTGCTTGGGTGCTCAAATTAAATTAAATGATATTTTGTTTATTTTTCACATTTTCAGTGTAGGCTATTTGCATTTACTTAAACTTTGAGTTTCACTGAGCAAAATTCACTCCTGGGTAAGGATACTTTCAGTAATACAAGCTGCAAATGAAATTCAGTATATCCTGCAATTTCTTTTGTCAGTAACTCTCACACCACTTGTAATTTACAGGACCCACTGCCTCTAGTGAGTGAATTTAAGAATTAAGATTAATTATATTTGCCACAGTAGATGAGCCCTGGCTGAAGAATTAGCCTTGCACTTGCCCCCAGCCTAGCAAAGGAGTGGCAGTGTGTGGCTTGGCCAAAGATCTCCTCAGATGCTGGACCAAACCCACGAGTTTTTAGAGAAGACCTGCCGCAAACCCAACAGTTCTGCCCAAGTGTCGCCATCGGGTGTTTACATACTGCTAGGCAGCCAAGGAGGGTTTTGACTTTAATGGTTCTTTTTGTTTCAGCGATTTACTTCATTTGAAGGTATTCTCCATTCTGTAGGTGCTCAGGCCCTGTTTCTTCCCAGTTTTAATCATAGGCTGGTTTCTGGTGGGGTATGACACACAGTCAAATCCTGAACTTCTGGCGTGTGTTTTATTCCCAAGTTCATTAAGCACATCGTGCTGGTTTGTTTTTGTTTTTGTTTTTTTTTTTTTAAGCATCCAGTTATTTGGAAGCTCCATGTTATGGTACTAGGGTTGAGGCACCAATTTCCGGGACTTAGTTCTACCTAGAAACCAACAAGCAAAGGCAGGGACGTTGCTCAGGGACATCCTCACAGTAACTCGTTTTGTGAGAGAGGTGTTTTGTTTTTTTTCCACAGGCTTCAGTCCCTGCGCTGCCGGAGCTGCTGCCCTCTGTAGAGCACGCTGCAGGAAGCTGGACTGCAGGGACACGGCCACACGTGACTCGCCCACGTCCGCCTCCACCGGGAAGGA
This sequence comes from Ramphastos sulfuratus, assembly GCA_013399055.1. Lineage (NCBI taxonomy): Eukaryota > Metazoa > Chordata > Aves > Piciformes > Ramphastidae > Ramphastos > Ramphastos sulfuratus. The sequence goes on from WBNM01012208.1 coordinate 2,902, forward strand.
GCCCACAGCCCTGCTCAGCAGATGCAGACAAACACTTCTTGGTTGCTGCAGCTGCACCAGCTCTCAGCCAACAGGTATTTAATGTCTTGAAGCTCTCCTGTCCGTGGGCTCCTCTGTCCACGTCCTACAGGGCGGCATCTCTGCAGAGCCATGCACTGTCGGCCTCCAGCCTGCTTCTGCTCCCCACATGGTACTCTGCTATATTTCTCTAATGGAAGAATTCAGTTCGACCCTTCTTGGTTTCCAGGTGACGCTGTAGTGATGCTTTGGGGCAGAACAAATTGTAGTAGAGGAACATAGCACATAAATACTTATTTCTAATTAGACATTTACTGCATATTCAAAGCAGAATGTCAGGTTTTGAGCCTTCATCTCCTGCTTTCCGTATTACTCAAATGACAAAGATTTTTGGCATGGTAAGTCACAAAGAAAGGTGGGAAATCTGATGCAAAGTGAGATAACGTAGTTCTTAAGCATCGTGGTTTCTCTGCCCTAATGGAGAACTTAGAAAAGTAGAAGGTACTGGCAGCAAAGAAGTCACTTGGTTGCTTTTGGCATACAGCCAGGGGAAAGGAGAGAATGGAAATGCACACCCTGGCTTTTAGACTTGGATTGCAACTCTCCCTCCCAACGCAGAGCACATTCATACAGATGCAAACGAGGGTGAGGCCTACTACTGATTTAATACAAAGCAGTGAACAAGATTCTGATGCTCGGTCTTTGAGACACATTCTGGGGGAATTCAGATTCTGCATGCCGTATTGTGTGGCAATTAGACCTGATCCAGGCTGTATCTCAAATGAAATCCACAGGGTGTAGTTTCACTTCAGATTCTCATCAGGATGTGGGACTTTTCCTGTTTTTCTCCAACAACAGGGCCAAGAGCTCACATGTTCATGGCTTTGCAGGGTGAGATAGAGATGGCTCAGCTCTGCACCTTGTCAAGAGATCTGTCTTGTGTCTTCTTTACCTCTTTCTGGGGATGTATGCTGTAGTCATAGGGAAGTTCTGGGACTCTGCTTGCAACATGAAGGTGATAATGTGCATATGAGAAATGTAGGGATAGCTGAATGGACTTCTCTGCTTGATGTGTGTGATCTGACAGTTGCAAAGCATGATTTGCTTCTTGTGTTGCTTTTTGGAGGAATGTGTTTTGCTTCCCAGTGCCAAGTATATACCACAGCATGAAATGTGGCTAGATGCTATTTGCAGGTTGGCCATGTGGTGAGCCAGCAGCGTTCTCTCCTGTTTGCAGTAAGCTCCCTGGAGGGGAAGCAGGCTGCCCAGAAGGTCGGGGGGCACCTGTGCATCACAGGTGTGAAAAGCTGCCCTGAGGCAAAAACCTGCTTTCATTCTGAAGCAGAGAGGAAAAGCTGGGGTGCAACAGTGGAAGGCATCCCTAAGTATCTGCAAGATGAAGGTGGCATGTGTGTATAAGAAATCTGGTTTGCTTCTCAACATGAGTAGGTGAGGTTTGGATGAGAAGGTATGGGGAATGCCAAATGGTTACTGCTTACACTTGCTAAGTTGACAGCAAATCTCTTCTATATTAATGTTCAACTTTGAAGGCTAGATTGAGTCTTACTTTATTAAAGAAAGTAGGAAGCCTAGAAGTAGCTCTTTAATCTTCAACTAGAAAATACGATTTTGAAATCCATTATCTTAGGAATGTAGTAATCAAACAGAGTAATAACTGATGTTAAGCCTACTTTGAATGTTATTTAAAGTACTTCTTGGAAACAAATTGGTAGGATGGTGTCAGGTTCATGTGGACATCTGCTTTAATTATACAGTTGCCCATGTGAGGAGGAGAGGTTGATCAGCATGTGTTTTCTGACGCTCTTTGGGAACTATCAAAGGCTAAAAAGTCATTCTGTGACTCAAATACTTTCATTTGCTCTTTGTTCCAACAAAAGCCTCTTGGAATCCTATCAGTGTTACTTTATATCACAGCTCTCCTCATGAGGACTGTACCACAATGGGTACCCAGCAACCCCCATCTTCAGGAATCTTAGGCATTAGAGAGAGAAGATCTGTTAGTCTCTCTTCCTCTTCTGCTGAACTGTTCCTCTTCACACATTTTTGATCTCCTTTGGTCAATCTGTGTCTGATACCATGTATACATGTGTCTTACTGTTCCCCACACTGTAATGCTCTCCTGTTTTTCCCAAATGTTGCCACATTTCCTTTCTCCTTCCCATGTTTTTCATCTCTCTCTGCCCATTCATATACTGCATCTGCTGTCTCTGTTGTTTTCAGCATCTAATTTAAAACCACTGGTGAATTTCTTAGTCTCTCTGCAGATCATTAAAAGGAGGCTATGTGGGACTGCTTGTAAAAGAAAACGCTGCATTCCCAAGATACGTTACAGACTGCTGTGTATCAGCGCTCTTTCTTTGGGAACTTCTAGCTTTTAGTTCTTTAACAGATGCAAAATGATCTCTGCATCTTGCTTACCACTTCAGTGTGAGAATGTAAGGAACACAAATTCAGAAGTTGCAGGACTTGAAAGGACCTGTGCAGCCTTAGGGAAAGGACTGTTTGCCATACAAGTGAAACAGAAATCCAAATGAACAAAGCCACAACACCAGTCTGTCCCAAGCCTGTCAGATGGGCAGATGAGAAAAGCCCTTTCCTCCCACCTGTTCTCTGTACAGCACGTTTGAATCCACCATTGTGTGCAGGGGCTGGTGAGTTAGCAGAAATGTGTGTCTGGCATGCCATCCCCTTATGAAAAGCTGAACTGGCATGCCTGTGGTGTAAGGTGAGAGGAGTTCTCCTTTCTGTTTTGGTGCTGCTCCTTCGAAAAGTGGGGGTTCACACAATTACTTCAGCAGAAATCTTGGTGGCTGGTGCTGCCAAAAGGAGTGTTGTGAGCTGTGGTGGTGGCAGAGTTTGATGAGGGAACACACCCAACTGTGGCCTAGGACATTGGCTTATCAAGCTGGCCTGAATGCCACTAGTGACACAAAGGAGGGAGTTGTTTGAACAGGAAGGGAAGATGGGCTCAAACCATCTGAGCAATGTCACCACAGGGACAGTAGAGAGTGAGGGTCTTGGTGCGTTAGTCTCTCCCTGGTGCCTTGGGATGTGGCACTGCTGTGCCTGTGAGGGCTGCACGTCAGATGATGCACAAAGTAGATCTGCACTCGGGTATTAAAGCAGTGTACAACTGACAGACCCAGCTTGTGCTCTCTTCTGGAGTTTTTCGGTAGAAAAGCTCTCATTTGCAGCCCTCTCTTAGTCGAGAGGAGATGGTTGCGCCTCTGCCAGGGTTAAAGGGTAGCTTTGAGTAGCAGCAGGATTTCTGCCACAGGCTGCATCTCCTGGCACAGACTCCCTGCGCCCTTGGCCCTTCTCGGCTGCAGTGCAGGAGGCGGTGCAGTGTTGACTGGCTGGTAGTTTAAACCCTGTTACCTAAAAGAGTGTGCATGCAACACAGAAGTAAATAAACCACAGGCCCCTTTGTACAATCTTATTCTTCATGTTGCCCTTGTTAATAATATTGTGCGCAACTCCCCAAGCACCGATTTGGCATTAGGGGAGTGTAAAGTGTGCCGGAGGAGGGGGGGGGGGGCCGGTAGCAGCAGTGAGTGTTTGAAGCTGGGTAATAGCTGCTGGTGCTGTGTGAAGTTGCTGTCAAGTAACTCTGTCTAAGATAATGTTTAGCCTCTGTCAGCAGCAGAGGTGTAAACTGAAACAAATAGCTCAGGCCTGATTGCATTTTCTAGAGGGGATGATGCAGGAAATTGAATTTAAAAATAACTTTGAAACGAGCTCAAAGCTTTTTATCAACCTCTCAGAACTTTTTAAAACATCTGATGGTAACAAAAGAACCTATTTAAAATAATGGTAAACTGCCATCTGCTGGTAAAAAAGTAATGCACATAATGAACAAGCATACTTTCAAAATGATAAACAATTCTGTTGTATTTGATGTGTTGCAGTCAAATATATACATGACAGGAAAGCTGCATATATTTATTTTACTGGTTTTCATCTCCATTTGCATTTTCATACAGAATATGCTAAACAGATACCTATAACATAACTAACGACAAGCATAGAAAACCAGAGACAATAAGAATAAAGAATGACGGCTAATAAAAGCAGATGAGCGATCAGGATGGTGTCAGCCTCCAAATGTGTCCTATTTACATTGCTAATAATGAATCACATGCACTTTCTTTTCTGACCACCCCCCAACCCCCACCAGTAGACTCTCCCATAAGACCAGAACTGTAGCGCTAAGAAATATTCCATGGCTTCTTCAGTTTGATTCGTGTGTGTGGTTCCTTTTGTAAATAGGAACTGGATCTTTAATTGTTTCTGATTTTAAGTAGGTCGTCTTTGCCAATAGACAAATCTCTTGTCTTCTTGTAAGCCAGGTCATCTATTGAAAGGATATGGAAAATAATTACTACATAAATATGACCAGAGAAAATAAATTATATGGCATTACTCAACAAGTTTCCATAAATCACAAGTATGAGTGCACTACAGGGGAAAGGCTATCAGATTTCATGTTTGTATAGTGCTTACCAGGTAGGTGTGCTGAGGATGACTGAGTCCCTAAGGTGCTGCTGCACTATAAATAGAAGTATTAGCTTGAATTATCTCCAATGCAAACATCAGGCCACTTGCCTTTTTTATATGCTTTCAATTTTTTCGTATGATTTGGGTTATTCCAAACAGAGCCTATTGTCTTAGCAAACTGATTTTGTCATAGGAAATGTTTAAAATGGGAAAAGAAAAAATAGGTCAGTTCTTCCTTTGAAATCTGAGAGAAGTGCGTCTTTGTAACGTTTCCCAGGTTTATTTCCTTGGAGCAGGTTTGGCAGGTATGAGAGGAAGTTAAAGATTTATTTTTGGTGCTATGTACCAGGTGTCATACCTGCTCTTCCGAGACAGTTGCTTTTATCTCCAGCAGTACCTGCTCTAGTAGCAATGAAAAAAGTGACTTGAGTCCCATTTAAAGCATGTAGTGTGCACTGTTCTCATGCCACTAAAAGAAAGACTTTTTCAGAAGACTTCAGGCAGAGTCATTATGTGTCATCATAATGCAAACATGTTTGCATCGCTCTCAGCAGTGTTCTTGCCTTTTTGAAGAAGTGATGAACGTAGTCAAATACAGGGCTTGTGACCCCAGTAGAGGCTGAAGTTCTCCAAAGGTGTCTGGTCTGAAATGCCACACGTGGCTCATTTGATAACATCCAGGTGGTTCTTTGTGGAGGGACATTTCTGAGGAATCTGTGGTGCTGTGTGTGCTCTATCCACACCGGTCTTAATCAAACACTGCTCAGTGTCTTGCCTGATGAGGCCCTGCTCAGTGGCAGAGAAACATTAAGAATACAGGGCTAAATCCTCAGCTCAGGAAAACACCATGGCTTTTATTTTTAATTTGTGGAGGATCTTGCCTGTGGTGCATGGTTACAGAGGCGTGTACACCCTGCTCTGGGGCCTGTTTACTGAAATGCTCCAGTAGCAACACAACGTGATCAAAGGGAAACAGAGCCAGGGGAACAGCGGTGCCCATGGATACCTGTTAGCAGGCAGAAGCTGAAGCACACAGTTGCCATCAAAGACACTACTGTCCTCTGGGTTGCTTTGCAGCACTTCAGTCTCCCTGCTAACAGGACTCTGCCTTCCAGCTGAAGCATGACTGTCGGTTCAAATAAGTCTTAGCTTATTCCAGGTATGCCACTGACCTGCATGACCTGTAGGAAGGGTAAGGTAAAGATAATCAAAGCAGCATTCTCCTGTAGCCTCTAAGGACTAGAAAAATGGAAACGTGGGAAGCGATCTAGAAGATACATGAAGGAAAGAAATGAGGATGGGGGTTTACTTTTTCCCACTAATAGCCTAAATCAGGAGTTCAGTGAGACTGAGGTTTGACCCAACAAGAGAAAGATAAGAAATGATCAAAGGATGGAGCTGGTATTTCCTTCATGTTATTCTAGAATCACTCTGTTCAAAAAGTCTCCTGAACCATGGAAAGCTGAGGTGGGCAGTGGCGAAAAGGTGGGTTATGGTGATAGGGAAGGTATTGTCATTGCATAAGTTGTAGCAGTTCAGGTCTATTTAACTGTTCAATGCCTTATCTCATTTGTCTTTTCTGAGTTTACTTTGCTGTGGGATGGGAGAAATCATGCTGACAGCACAAGTTTTCCTTTCTCTGTGTTTGCAGTAAATTAGGCACTATGCTATGTTCAGAGTTTGGCAAAGGGCTTTTGATGGGTTTGGCATCCTTTAGGCCAACACTTAATCCTGTCTTCATATTGTTCCTCCTATACTGAATGGTCAGGCTAAGTAGCAATAAATCTACTAGTGGTTTACTGAAGAGCAGGAATACCGTTAGTCAGTGGCCAGTTGCTAGCAAAGTGTAGTTAAGAGTAATTGAGATCCTTTTCTTTTTATAGAGTACTGCGTGGTGGACTCAGAAGTGATACCTAGCAGTAAAGTGCTGTTTGGAAAGCAATTAAACATTCACTTAAAAAATCAGGAAGCATGAAATAGATACTATTTCACTGTCACAGAGAAGTGGGGGATTGCTAAGAGAATCATACAATAGCAGCACAGTTAGTTTCTGTGAATATATTTGGAGACCTCTGGTATTCATTTAACATAAAATACTCATATGCTTGACAAAGCCAGGCAAAGTGATCAGCTATTATGCTTATCAGTCAGGCAGAGTATACAGATACTCTGCTTTCTCACTGTCTGCTTATTGGAACTGGGCTCGTGAAGAAGCCATGAAGGTGATTAATCTGCAGGGGTTTACTTTTTCTGAACAGTTAATGTCCTCAGTTTCAGAGCAACAGCCCATGGCTCATTAAGCAGGGAAGATTTGAATGCAAGTGTGAAGGGCAGCACACAAAGATTCTCCTCGTTTGAGCCTTGGAGATGAGAAAAAATGAAGTATTGGTGAAAGTTTGTCCTGTGCTAGGGCTGAACCAGCACTTTGAAAAGCAATAGTAATGTTAGAAAATATTTATGTATTTCAGTCAACAGGAATAAAATCTAAAGCCACAAGGCTCTTGTAAGGTGGTAGTGGACATTTGGTACCAGCCCAGAAATGCACAGCTGCTGCTTCAGCTGGACCTGCTGTGAGAGTCATGCTCTTTTTAAGTCTGTTGTTCTGTTTCTTTGGTGAATACATCTCTGTCTTGCTGTGATCTTTCCACCAGTACTGTTGTGTACTCTGGCATCAGATGCCAAGAAAACAAATGGGACTTCTGAGTCCAACTGCCTCACCAGAAATACAACAGGAAATAAATACTCAGAAGTATTTTGCAGGTTTGAATTAATCTTAAGGTGATCATTTTGAGGTTTTTAGTCACTGTAGTCTGTGTTGTACCTGTTTATGAAATCAATTTCTGTCATCAGCTGGAATATTTGAAAATGTTGATTGAGGGAAAGTTCTTTCTGACAGTATGGTGTTATGTAAGCAGTAATTAATTTGTTAATCCTAGTAACTTTCAACATGTTTTTTATAGATGGGCCAGCTTAAGGTTTACATATATAGATTCAGATCTGCGTATTCTGGTGCCTGCTAACTAGGCATTTCACCCTGCTCATTTTCACTTGAATCTTTCCATTGCCTGAATTCCTGGTCATGGAACAGCTGTGTGTCCTGCAGAAGTCCTGGCACCTCTCTGATTGAATCCTGTAAGCAAGCCCATGCTGGAAAGACGATAGCAGTGAGGATGGCTTGTTGTGGAAAAGGGGCAAGGAAGGCAAGTGAGTGACTGTTTTGCTTCAGACTGTAAGGCAGAAGTTCTGAGCTCCCATTTTGAACTTGGGAATCAGGAACAGAGAGTGGCTGCAGAGGAGGGAGCAGATCAAGACTCCATGCTTCTATTCACATGTTTAAATTGGACAAGCAGAAAATAAGCCAATATTGGGAATAGAAATGAGAGCTTCAGAGTCATGGACCAAATTTGTTTGGTTCAGGAACTGGAGGCTGTTGTAATTGTCATGGACAACAAGGTCATTGGAAGCAGGAGTGCCCAGTGTGACATGACGAAACAAGCCTCCTAAAAAAGACCTCTCAGTCCTATGGTACAGTCCTTCCTTCCTTCCTCTATGGGTCGCGCTAAATGTAACTATTATCTTACTGGATATTTACTCATCATCTGGGCTTCCACTGGGCTGTGGAGGTGCAGTGACAGTGAGGAAGGATTGGGAATGCTTGTGAGAAGGGAAAGCAAGCAGGTTTCAAGGTTTTCTGGGCTTTGCTCTCTGCTGAACCTCTACTATTTTTTAATTTCTTTCTCTCCTGTCATGCCTTAAAGTTCTACTATAAACAATTAGAGGAAATTTAGCAATAGTATTGCCTGTGGAGACTAGAAAAGTAAGAATACATTCTACATCACCATTTTCCTTTGTTTGTCTTTTTAATCTTGTTTATCTTTGATCATCTGCAGATGAAATAAGCAGCTAACTGAATTTCCATACAGGGCTGCCACTCATGCTGATGAAGTTCTGCTGACATTGGAGTATGTTCAGTAGCAGTCTAGCAGTACCCATTTCTTATTCCAGTACACTGACAGGTCACTCAGGGAGACTAAAAACTCTATTCTGAAGTGGAAAAGAAACTGCAATTTCAATTTTGTTTTGATTTGAAATTTTCCAGCTACCTATCAAGACCAAATCCTTGAACTATTTACTTAGAGTAACTGAAATACCCCTATTTGAAATAGTGGATATGCAAGATTTAGCCATTAAAGAGTTGGGGTAAAATTAAAATCCTCTTCCATAATAACTAAAGTCAGAGAAAATCTTTCAAGAAAATTAAACACTTGATCAAAAAGAAAGAAGGGTTATTGTCGAGAGCATAAAGATTAAACAGGAGAGTTGTCTCAGAGAATAACCATCAATGATAAGTAGCAGGCAGTTAATAATATCCCCTCAGGGATCTTCTTTTACTCGTGTAGGTTTTTTGACAAATACAATATTACATTTCTTATAGGTAAAGTGTGAGAGAGCTTCATGTCATTCCAGTGTAGCAGTAAAACTACAATGGAATAAGGAGATCTGAAGAGGTGAGGAAGGAGGTTACCCAGAAGCCAAAACAGTGAGTAACCAGTGACAGTTCTTTCCAAATTACTATACTTTTTTACCCTCAGATTCTGAGGCCTGTTCTTGGTCTCCCTGATGTGCCTTTTTTTCTTAGCATCTACAGCACTCCATTGGTGCTGAGATTTTATATGGTATTGACCCTCATTATATAGCACCTGAAAATGAATTAGGCAAAGCAGACTAAGGATGTGATTGCATGCTGCCATTAGAGCTGGTTTAAAGCTCGAACATGCAAATGGTTGAGTTGGCAGAATTAAAAGGATGGTAATGGGAAGGCAAATAGGGTGGAAGGGATCAGGGCAGGAGGATTTGGAGAACCTCTCATGCCAGTTCTGCATGAATTGGTTCCCTTGATCTTTTTTTTTTTTTTAGCTTCTTATTCTCTCTTCCTATGTAATTACAATAAGTCTTTTTGTTCCTTAACCATCTTGTGGCCATTGCAAACATTTAAGAATTAAAGCACTTCTCACACATGATGCACATGTTCTTCATGTCCCCTTGTGTCCTTCCATTTATTCATTTATCGTGTACACACAAAATTCCCATAAAATATTAATATGAAATAAAAATTTCTCTTTGTATCCTGGGAGCATTTGCATATAGTAATGTTAATGAGATTATTAATTCTGCATGCACAGTCTGTGGACTGCATATAGGGCCAAATCTTTCCCAGCAGCAATCACTGACAATTTCAGAAACATTACTTTCATATTAAAAATTCTGAGTAGAAAGTGACAGTTTCCTAGAACTGAAATATTGTCCTTAAAACTCAAAGAAGAGGATTTGAAGCTTAGTTTTAAATTTTTCCTTCTAAGAATTCCTCTGTAAAAGGAATTTTATACTGCTTTATGTTTCTGCCTAGTGGTTCCTAATAGATTAGTACAGTCTGGAAACAAAGGGATGGGTGTTTTTTTGGTTTGTTTTTAACAGTACTGTAATCCACAGGGAATCTGAACATTTCTTTTGCCTTTCCTCCTTGTTGGGAACATCAGGAGTAGTTACGCTTCTGCCAGTTAGGGCTAGGTTGCCCTGGGAAGGGCAGAATGTGTTGGTGTAGATGGACCAACAATAATGCAGAACATCATTTTCTTAGGAGCAATGAAGAGTGAAAACTGTCTGAGCAGATGCTTGGTGAGCTGGAATTGCCAGGAGAATTCTCCTATAGCAGGGGAAATCATTGCATCTTTCTCCTGATTGTGAGTGGTGGGATAGGTCTGTCCTGTCTTCCACAGAGACGAGCCTTAGGGCACCTTGGAGGCCTGTGGAAGCTGGAGGGATTCCAGGGCAGGGTCAGGTCTCTGCCCTCTGGAAGGAAGGTAACAATCTCGTGTAGACCTCATTGTTTGCACTGCCCTGCTTGGATCCTTTGTCTTCTGAAGGTCTAAGACAAGAAGTAGTATGAACAATGAAAGATGAGGTCTTTGATCTGCACCCAAATCACTCAGTGGATGCATTTGCCTCAGTGAAACTTAAGCACTGGAGGTTTCTGAAAGATTTTTCTGGGAAAGGCCCTGCAGTTGAAGCTGGACCTTGCCTTCTGCTGGGACAGGGAGAGGTGAGAGGCAGTTGCCAAAGCAGAGCAGGTCCTTCCTGCCAGGTGCCAGGGGAAGCTGGGGCTGTCAGTGTGGCACATGTAATGGGTCCCTGGTTGCTGCCTTTTGGTCTCACAATGCTTTTGTCTGTGCTGCAGTAAAATTAAACCACTTCTTTGTGTTTCAGGAAACAATGTATTTTCAGTCTGACTTTATTCTGATATTCAAATTTAGGTGTCTGAAGTTTGTGAAAACAGTCAGTGCTTTGCTGTCTACAGGAACAATGCTGTTGATCCCTCAGCTCCTAATTGTAAAGCACTCATTTGGCTATACAGCTTTTAAAAATACTATAAATGAAGCATGTGAGACAGTCTCCACAGCTGGAGTTAATCACTTTCATGTGCTTGCCAAATGAGGGACCAAGTTGTTAGAAAGATCTTTCAGGACTGATTGGAGATCCATAAGAAATTGTCTTGACTTAACCAAGCCATCATATTTCTCTTAATCACTACTACTACATCATCTTTTTTCTTTCACTTCCTTCTTATTCATGCTTAAATGAGAAACATCTGTTTCCATTTTTCACGTTGTTCTGTTATGTGAGTAACGATATCAAACTTTTTTTTTCTCTTGCACTGTGAAAGAATAAATTAGTGTTAAGTTTTGTGAAGTGCTTTAAAACACTAAAGCAAAACATCTGTTTCAGCTGCAGGTCATTAAGATGAAAAATCCCAGTCTGTATGCAGTGCAAATCTGCCCAAGAATGTATCAACCCAAGCACATTTCTTCACTTGCCTTTTACTATAACATCTGAAGATGGTAGAAGGACAGCAATTTTTTTCTTCTTTTTTTTCATCAGGGAAGGAGCAATTAGAAGTGTTCAGTGCTGTAATCCTGTACCTTGTAATGAATCCTGGTCTGACCTAAAGATGCCTGGAGGTTGCTCCAGTGTTGTAGCTTTCAAGTTGGGTGTCTTTGACCTCTGCATCTTCCAGCTAAGTGCAGCATTGTGCAGAATTGTCTAATCCCCTGCAGTTGCTTGTGTTACTAAACTTCAGCTGAAAAGCCCTCCCCTTGCCCCCAGTCATTTGGATTTGGAGATCGTTTCCAGGGCAGGTGACCAGAGTAAAGCTGACTAGCAAATCTACTTTTCAGGTGAACTGAGGTGCTCTTTAAATGACAAAGCCCAAATGTAAATGTCTGTGTTCCTTTGTTGATAATGCTCTCCTTTGTAATGCACTTTCAGATCTAGAGATGAAAGGCCAACAACTACTTGAGTGCTTGGCTATTAGTAAATAAAATAATTAATAAATATTAACAATGAGTGCATTCACTGAATTCTATAGGAAATACCTTTCAGGCAGGTCCTGGCAGGCAGGTAATAACCTATTCCTACAAGAAACTGGGTCCACCCTTATTTCCCTCTGTTCTTCATTACAAGGTCCAGGTCCTTCCTAAGTGTAAAGGAGGTATCCGTCAGGAATGGACTCCAGAACTGCATGGGGCTTTTCTATCATGTTAAGATGAAATACATGTTGACTCTTCTGATCAGCCAGTGTTGAGCAATTGTACTGCACCATGCCACACCCTCCCAGGAGCAAGGGAATAGGAGGGCTTGGGTTCTCTAGCAGCCCTGTGTGCTTTTTAAAAAAGAAGTATTGTGGCTCCCATCTGATTTAAACCCTGAATTTTTGAGACAGGAGATTATACATATGTTGCTGCACTGAATCTGTTCACCTGCAGCTCTCCCCACCCCCAGCTTATGAACATGATTTCCTTTTATGCACTGCTCTGTCACAGCTTGGCAAGTTTCCCAAGACAATCCCTACCAGAAAGGAGAATATGGCTGCTCAGCAACATAGACAGGAGAAATGCCTTATGTAACAGAGTCATTTAAATACTATGAAATGTTGACACAAGCAAGAGACAACTGAAAACAAAATGAAGCCCTTAATCTCAAGCATCAGTTCTTCTGCTTACTTTCACCATCATGGGCATCTAACAGTCACTGACTGTCTCCATTCAAGTCTCTATCTTTTTCAGGAAATTGCCTGCGGCAGAATGTACAAACAGCTTGGGAAGCAGTTTTAGGGGCAGGGGTTTTGTTGTTGTTGTTGGGGTTTTTCCCTCCTAATTTCTCATGAGCCTCTTGAGCATTTGCCCACTAATATGCCTGTGGCATCATTAGGTGTTTAATGAGAGTGACGTTGCCTGAATATTACTGGTTTTATAGCTCATTTTGTTTTGACAAGTTTTCAGTTTTGTGGCAATTTACAGTGTACAGATTTCTCCTTCGTATGTCTGACTTTAAGAATTTGTAGACATATTTATCACAGAAGTGTTGTCATAAACCTGAAACAATGAATTGTCATCATTCATTATGTTCAAGTGCAACGTACATACAACACTACAGCTGTTTAATGACATTGATTAATTATTTTAGTGTATTTTTCTTTTGTATAACTGAAGCACCGGGAATAAGCAAGTAATAGCCATGTCTTGTATAGTTGCTCAGTCCAATTCTAGAGATGAACAGTCTTGTTTGGCTACTTCTAGCAGCTCCCAAAAGATGGGCATGGGCTCCAGGGCATCATGGATAAGAGTCTCCATCCTTGTACCCAGAATCTTGATCATTACATGTTGTATTCAGACAAAAAATGCCAGCACAGTACCTACAGAAAACAAGACTGCTAAAATGTTCAGTCTTGAATAGATGCACGCAATGTCATTTTAACCTCTACATTTTGTGTACATGTTGGCTCTGCTACATCCATTTCTTTACTGATTAAATTGAATGGATCCATTTTTTGTGTACAGACAGGACTATAATTCTTACATAGGAATGTGCCATCTTCATTTACCTTGTCTTATGGATGATCAATGCTGAGCAGTGCATTTATTCAACAGCTATGTCTGTGCAAGAAAAATGGTGATATTTTAAACACACTTACTGATGCCCATTAAGTTCTCTTCTATATCATCACCCAAGTGATTTTTCCTGGTTTTGGATACCAGTGCATGTTGGCAGAGCTTTTAAAACAACTAGCTTGCTTGCCTGTACTAAGATGAGGAGTTACTGAGAAGAATCATAGAATCATAGAAGTGCTTTTGTCGGGAAAGACCTCTAAGATCATCAAGTCCAACTGTCAGGACTGCTATGGCCATTAAACCATGCCCCAAAGTACCATGTCCACACATCTCTTGAATACCTACAGGGACTTAATCAAATTTACATACAGTGAAGCTACTTTTGCTGTTTCCTTGGGTAATGTGTGTCCTGCATGACAGTAAAGAGGAGGAAACTACACCTCTCTGCAGTCCCTTTTCTCCTCCCACCACACCACAGCATCACTGCACGAACATTTTGCTTTTGGGATTCCCCGTTGCTGGTTAGATGCTGTGGACCCCAGAGGTCTGTGCCTCTATTCCCAGCACAGCCACAGCCAGTGGAACTGTATGGCCCCAGGAACAGATGATGTTAACAAAGCTGTTATTGTATACATAGCTGCTGTTTCAAATGTTCATATCCTAGCTTCCAACATCTCTGTTTTTATGTCCTTGTTATATTTTAATAGCAGTTACAGTGGTTAACTGGCTTTATTTTGGAAACCTTGACATTTCTCTTGCCTGTACTGAAGCTGTGAAGATCAGAAGCAAAGATGTGCCTTTTTACTGTGTTTCTTCTGATGGGTTTTGTCATTTGGCAACTGTTGTTCTATTAGACTTTGCAGAGTTTGGACAGGATTCTGATCTCCTACAAAGTGACATACACAGTTAATTAGAATTCAGGAGCAGGTTTAGGGCCTTTTTTCTGACACACCATGCTGAGTGCCATGCATGAAAGATTAAAGTCTGTCTGTTATTATGTGACCAAACAGCTGTGGGAGCTTCTAGTAAGTACTTTTAAATAATAGTAAAATAAAAATTGAAATAATATTCACATAAATCAGAATGTAAGTCTGCAAGTCTTTCTCTCTGCAAGTCTCCCAGGCTCTAGAAGAGGATGAACAAGCTGAAGGGAGCCTACAAGAAAGCTGGGGAGGAACTGTTTACAAAGGCATGTAGCAAGTAAAATGAGTCGCCTACAGAGGTGGTGGAGACCCTATCCCTGGAGACGTTCAAAGTCAGGCTTGATGGGGCTCTGAGCAACCTGCTTGAGCTCGGGGTGTCCATGCTACTGCAGGGGCATTGGACTAGATAACCTCTAGAGGTCTGTTCCAACCAACTGCATTCTATAATTCTATGACCAAGCCAGCTCTCTTATAGTTCCATTGAAGTACTGTAAAATATAAGGAGACATTTTGGATTCTTCTGCAAGCTCATTCATGATAGTACCTATTTCCATAGTCTCTTCAAACCCAATCCAGTGTAAAAAAAAAAAAAAAATCATCATTTCTGCATTAAATGAGATACAGAACTTGAGATTATTTTCGTTCACCATTCACTGCCTCAAGGCATATTTTGGAGAATCATATAACCTTTGGAAGAAAGGATCCCATGGTTAGGATCCATTGCAGTTGACATTGATACATACTGTGTTTTATACTGGGTTATTTTTCCTTTTAGGTGCACAGTAATCACTCACATAGCGTTTCAAATAAGCAGTGGGGAACTCCCCAAGCCATTTAATTTTCCTGCTCCTACTGGGAAATGGGACTTGTTCAGTCAGCCTCCCTGCAAGGAAAATACAGTCATCTCGCTCAAAACAAAAGAGCTGCCAAATGTAGGGAGGCCAGCTAGCTTTGTCCTTCTGTCCAGCAGAAATGCTCCTGTGCCACCATTAAGACTCTACTACCTGAGCATCATGTGCCCTTTGGGGCTTCCTGGGAGTGCTCCAGCCAGGATGCTGTGGGCAGATTCCTTAGAAACTTGTATTGTTCCCTGGCTCCACTCCACATATAGTCTGGATCACCTCCACTGTTCAGTGTCTTTCCCTGGAGCATGCCTGTGCTTGTCTAACAGCCATATGGCTTGGCCCTTGCACTGCAGCTTTGCACCTGTACTCATGCCATACCTGCTCAGACCTGTTCAGTACAACCTGGCCATGCTGCCCTCTGGTTTACAGTGGTGTGCCCTCATTACCACCCCAGCCCCCTCCACCCGGCCCTGAACTGTGCTCTGCAAACACTGGCCTACTCACAGTCTTCCCATACACGGAGGAGGATCAGCCACATTCTTTCCCACAAGGAAGAGTGATCCCCTTCTCTCTATTGTCTGTGAAGCAAAAGGAGAGCACAAAGTCTTTTTCTTAAGTGAAAACTTAAGTCGGTCGTCATAGGATGGAATGAGAGACCACAGAGGTGCTGGCTGTCCAGGGAAGGGATCAACAGGCTGTTTTGTGTAGCAAGATTAGAAGGGTGGTGATTGGCGAAGGATTTTTACATAAAGATAGGGGCATGTATGTTGCAAGTTGTAAGTGGTACAAATGCACTGATATCACATGAGTACTAGAAAAGCCTTTCATGGAATTCTGCTGATGTCATTGGATAGACATGCCAAATATGATGCTAAACCATGTCCCTCAGTACATCTGTGCATCTTTTAAACACCTCCAGGGGTGGTGATTCAACTACCTCCCTGGGGAGCCTATTCCAGTATTTGATAATCCTTTCAGTGAAGAAGTTTCTTCTAATACCAAATCTAAACCTCCCCTGGTGCAAATTGAAGCCATTTCCTCTCAACCTATCACTTGTTACTAAGGAGAAGAGACTGACACCCACATGGCTCTAACCTCCTTTCAGGTAGTTGTACAGACTGAGAAGGTCTCTCCTGAGCCTCCTTTTCTCCAGACTAAACAAGCCCAGTTCCCTTAGCAGCCTCTTACAATATCTGTTCTTCAGACCCTTCCCCAGTTTTGTTGCCCTTCTCTGAACCTGCTCCACCACCTCAATGTCTTTTTTGTAGTGAGGGCCCCAAAACTGAACACACTACCCAAGGTGTGGCTTCACCAGTGCTGAGTAGAGGGGGGCAATCACTTGTCTGCTTCTGCTTGTCATACTAGGCCTCATATAGGCCAGGATGCTGTTGGCCTTCTTGGCCACACCAGCACACTGCTGGCTCATGTTCAGCTGGCAGTTGATCAGTGCTCCTAGATCTTTCTTTACAGGGCAGCTTTCCAGCCACTCTTCCCCAAGCCTGTAGTGTTGCATGGAGTTGTGACACATGTGCAGGATCTAGCACTTAGTCTTCTTGAACCTCATACAGTTGGCCTTAGACCAACAATCCAGCCCGTCCAGGTCCCTTTGCAGAGTGTTCCTACTCTCAAGCAGATCACTTTTCCATCCCACTTTAGTGTGCAAACTTACTGAGGATGCACTCAGTCCCCTCATCCAGATTATTCATAAAGATATTCGAGAGAACTGGCCCCAACACTATGTGATTGCTGTGCTGCAGATGGAATATATTATCTGTCTCTTCAATCTTGGTTGTGTGATCTATAACAGACTCCCACCACAGTATCTGCCTTGTTTGCCTTCCCATAAGCTTTCAACCCTGTTGTAACCATCATTAAGCTAAAGACACTCAAACCACCCCATTGCTTCTCCTTCCTTGCCTATGCCTTCTGAAGAGTTTGTAGCCACTGATTGACGCACTCCAGTTGTGTGAGACATCCCACCACATTTCTGTGATGGCCATTATATAATCATTTTCCTGATGCACAATGGCTTCCAGTTCCTCCTATTCGTTTCCCATGCTGCGTGCATTAGTGTAGATGCACTTCAGTTGGTCTAACAGTCCTGCCACCTTTCTGTAGGGAGAAGTCCTAATTCTTGCCTAACTATTTTCAGGTGTTCTTGTGGTTACTAACCTTGTCAATAACCTTTGTGTCTTTGTTGCTGTGTGGATCTTCATTCCCTGTCTGCACTGCAATGGGAGACTGAAAGACGTCTCTAGCACACTCTCGCTGCCCGCCAGGTTTGTGCCTTCCTTCTTCAAATCTAGCTCTTTCAACGAGGCCTGTTAGTTCCTGAGCTAGGATCCTTTTCCACCTTTGTGACAGTTATATCCCATCTGTTGCTGGTGTCCTGTAAATTAACCCATGATTAAAGAACCCAATGTCCTGCCAGTGTCATCAGGCTCAGAGCCAGGTATTGATTTGCTGGCTCTGTCTACTGTTCCTCACAGTGCTTGCTGGCCTGAACTGCCCACTGCACTGTCCTGCTGCAGCACCGGAGTGTTGCATACCTTGAGCCATTGTTCTGCTTCCTTGGGCCTGGAATTTAAATTGTCAGGAAAAAAAAAAAAATTCTCACGGTATAATAATTTCTTTTTAAAGGATGATATGAACTCTAATGCTTTAACAATGAAAGTAATCACATACAATCCGTGCTTAGCGAGTACCTACTGTCTTAAATCAATCCTAATAAGCAGGGTTTTCCCCAGCATGTGCCATTTTAACAGTCGTGAAAAGCGGTGCTTCCTAAGGTACCGCCACAAATGTGATGACACCCTGCTCTTTTAGAACATGTGATTGATAAAACGTGACCAAAACATGGTTATTGCTTATTTGTAAATGGGATACTTCTTTTAAAAGTACTCTCAGTCTTACATTGATTGGGTTAAATGACTTGCTGATTAAGACATCTACATGAAATATTAAACTAGCATTATCTGGCTCCTGTTAGCATTCAAAATCAGGATTCTCTTATGCACAGAGTAAGTAAAAATTGTTCTGCTGTTTTAAAGCAGAATATAAACATTGGTAACTCAAAGCCAGAGGTATACTTGAATGACAATTCACACACAACTTCTTAAAAAGGATTTTTAATATATTTAGGACAGAATTAGAGAAACAGATCTGATACACTAGTAAATTTGAGTGCTTCCTCAGAGTATTCAGATGCAGTTTCTTTTGCTGAAATTCCCAAACTGAAACTACTCTGGTGACTATTTCTGCTTTTACAGATACCCCATTTTTACTCTATGAATTATCTGCGTGGCCTAACTGAAAATACATTTCCAAAGTCTTACTCCATTTCCACACACTGACCTATGAACACGTTGCTGTAAACCACCAAAGCCAAGGGCTGTGAAACTGGGACAGATTATAAAAGTCAACATAACTGTTCTTCTAGGTTTCTTTCTTCTGTTGAAGAAACCTCTACTCATCGCGCATTGCAGCATACTGAAATAAGTATTTTACAGTGCTTTTAAATATTTAGATTTCTGTTATTAGGAAAATCAGTGCTGCAATTTTCTTTCTTTCAGCCTGGTCGAAAGCTCATTAAAGTCTTTGCAACTATTTCACTGAGCTTGTAATGAGACATTTTATGTTCCGATGAGCTTCACATTAAAAGCAGTAGTGTTGTAACATAAGCTCTGCCTGCAAGTCCCAAACCTAAGACGGTCTTTCATGAATGGGATAATGGCAAATGAACTATTCAAAATAATTCATCTGAGAGTTTAAGTGGGATATGATCTGGAAATACTGGATGAACAAGAGAGAAGCAGAAGTTTTAATATAGCTTTGATCATTGCACTGAAGATACTTTTTGGCAGATGAGTTGGTAATGAATGTGGCCAAGCTGAGAATGCTTCTTCTCTGTTGGCATAGAACTAACATTGTAATAAATGGAGCTTGTAACTTCCTTTTTTGATTTTTGTGAACATGCTGTGCCCTATACAGATTCTATACAGTCACAGAATCTGATAAATAATTTTTCAAAATTGCGTACTAAGGCTGTATAAAACTATCACAGTTTTGTAGAGGGTTTTTTCCTCCCCTTCATTTCAGGATCCAGTTACAATAATGTCTGTTTTCATGTCCTCAAGTTATATATTCATCTATACAGTACAGTATACTCTAGAATTTTTTGTATTTTTTTTTAAGCTTTATTTCTGATACTAGATTATTCACAGGAAGTATTAACATCCTTACAATTAAGAAACAAACAGAAGGTATGGCATATCAAACAGACTTTCTGCTTCTGTGATCTTACCTAAACATAAAATAAGCTCCACTTCCACATTAATAGTAATAAAGTGGTTTTTTGCTTTCTTTACTTTTAAAATAGGATTACCGTGTCTTCCCATACACAAACCTGTGGTGCTTTACAAACAAACAATAATAAAGATTTACATAATTATTCGTGTCAAGCATAAGAACAAGAGAGTGTATGACCATCTGGCTTAATGAAAGAAACCACAATTGCTGACGTTAACAACTGCCTACTGGGCAGAACAATAGGAAGTTGTGGGGAAAAGAAGGCGGTTTGAAATCTTGCCTAGTATGTAGTTACACTAATATTCTAGCGGCAATGACATTGACAACTGGGAGATGCTGTTCATTTTTCAAGTGCTGCTAGAACATATGGCATGTTCTTCTAAAGGCAAAGGTTTTTGGTGAAGATGTCTTCACTTTCACCTTTGTGCTAACTTCCATCTAGCCAAATGACTTTTAAGTACAGAAATGGTGGGGGTTGGCTGCCAAAACCTTTTCCTTTTTTGTAAGGGTGTTGAAATAGTGTTAGGATGAGAGAGGTGACTTTCCCATGCTGTGCTACCTGTGTCCCTCACTGGAACAGAAGTCACAAATTTGGAGATGGAGTAGGCTTGGAAAGATTATTGCCACTAATTTCCCATGTTAACATTACTGAGGTCTTGAATATATGCTGTAGATGTGGGTGTGACCCTAATGTTAATCACAGAAGTGGACTTAGGCAGAAGTGGAATGTGACAAAAGTAGAAGGAGACCAGAACATGGCAATCTGGAAGTCTAGTGCAATTTCCTTCCCATTGGTAATGCCTTGTCCCGTAAGATAACCATAGCAAAAGTCAGGCGTGTGATCAAGAGTGGTAGGAGCTGAGCTTTTTTATGTCTTGTTCTCTGCAGAGATATGTTAAGGTAAGCGGTGTGACACCTGAAACAGGGAGATTGAAATTACTATTATTGTCATTTCTCTGCATATCATTTTTGGCACTGTAATGTGATCTGACTTATCAGACTGGGTTAAGCAGAGCTATATTAATTTATAGGTTATATCTAGGTGTGTATTGTGTATATGTAGGTATATACATTCATCCTCTGTTGGAGGCCAGTTTATTGCCACAGCTTTCTTCCTCTTCCACTAAAGTACAATTTATCAGGAGTCTCAGGAAGAAATTTATTATGGTTTTGTTGCTCACAGCGTATTTTCATATGTTAATACTTCCTGTGAATAACGCGAATGGCAACCCTCCAAGGCAATACATTGTTGCTTTTAAGAAGGTCAGTGCCATAATATATGGTGGTATTTTCCTACACTAATCTGCTTTCTTGTGGTCTTTGAATTCTGCCAGACTTGAGCTCAGTAACTCTTGACATGAGAAGAGGGATGTCACATCCTCCTGAAGGGAACAAAGATGTAGGCTTAACTATCATCTTTTTAATGTGGGATAAATTATGGTAACACAAGATAAAAGAAAATAAGCATAAAGACCAAGGTTAATTAATTATTGTTGATAACTAATCCAGGATTCGTTAATTGATTATGTTTATCATGGTGGTACCTGAGGAGCAGCTAAGAATGGAGCCTCGTGTGCCAGGCAGAGTGCCGCCCCCACAGCTGGCCCCTCTCTGATGGGTGGCAGATGACAGTAACACTTCTTAGTGGTGAGACTGAAAACCGGAGACAACTGTGGGAGGCTGGATACAGAGCTGCTGCCCTCCTGACAAAAGCTATTCTGTAATTGTTAGTGCAGGCCTAGAGGAGGGGAACAGGTCTAAGCAACAGATACAGTGTTTTCATACTGGTACCTAAGGACAGAAGCCTGGCAATGGGAAAACAGAGTAGCAGTTGTCTTTTATTATGTGACGTGGGAAATCTTTTTCTAGCTGGGAGACTTAAAACACTTAGAAGAGTACAGTGGTTCTAAAGGCAATGAACAGTGTGTCATGGAGGCAGGGAATTAATGCAAGCAGTAGTATTTTCCCAGGTAGAGTTTCTAAATATCCCTCCACTGAAAAGTATTTTATTTCCAGACTAAGCTTATCTTGGGATCACTGTTAAGAGAACCACAGTTTTAATGGCTAATGTCCTTACTTTTACCTGTACATTCTTATTGCTCTCTTAATGTTTTACAGACAAGTGAAAAGTTCAATTGATACTGAAAAAAGATGACTAGAATGTCTTGACTTACAGCAGAGACTAAATTAATAATTTTTTCTTCTGTCTGAAAAATAGACCAGACACTTCTCTTTAATTAATGCTGACAATTGTATTTCAAAAGAGTCTGTGAAACAAGCAAGCCAGCAAAATATGAATCAACAGCGTAAACAACAAAAAGTTAAGAAAAGTAATTTTTCCTCTTTCCGTTTTTACAATGTTGAAATAACTCAAACTGCTCCAATTCATTGTTACTAGTTCTTACACAATTTGAGTTGAAATGCTGTTAATTAGTGTTTATTGAAACAACCAGTACATTAAATTCCTAAATTGTTTCGTATTTGTGAGATGAGTACTGTATCTTTTTAAGAAAGGCCAAGACACGGGAAACTTCTCTGGAGGATGAAAATAAAATCTCTGTGACAGGTTGAACAGTAGCATACAGATATCTTTCATATCATGTTTCTGGGGCCTTGTTTTTATAGTTAGGAGGGTCTAATGGCAAAGACAAGACAAACTGTATAGGTAAATGTAAGACAATTTATTAAAACAACCATTGTATCTGAAAAATAATAGCCTTGGGTACTCAAAAAACTCTTATTTTTTTTCATTTTATAGTAGTGCTACATTTTCCTGTAAAACCCATTTTTGTCTGAAATTCAGACATCAAGGATCATTTACATTTTTAAAATGTTGCTTAAGACAAAATTTTCTACCAAAGGCTAGAGTATAAAAATGAGATCAAAGTAATAAATAGAGAGTAAATATGGATGGGATAAATGTAACGTACACATTACATGATTACATTACTATTTTCAAAATCATATAGGCTTAAATTGTTCTAAAACTTGAAATTATATAACTTAGTCTTTGTTGTTGGTTGCTATACACAGGATAAACAGAATATTTTGCTATTGAAAGAAATGTATCAACTGAACTGATTTTTTTTTAAATGATGCATATAGTGGCTCTATTTCCATGGTGAAGCTTTTTGCATAGAGTTAATGAAGTGCTTGGGGTCCTAGGGAATAAAAGGTGCTATATAAATGTAAGAAATTATCATTAGAAAGTTTTTCCCTCTAGGCATTTGGGATTTTGCTGTTCATTTTACAAGGAGGCATTTGCAATCTTCTTTCATTCAAAATGCTTCAGCTTAGACCTGCTCTGACTCTCCCCCTGCAGCTTCAGCTACAAAAATGTTTATATGAAGAAACAGTTTCTAAATTGGTTTCAGTTAATCATATTTTGCTGCTAACATGAAAGATCCTGCCTGGGCTTAAGCTTTTTATAACCAGGTTGAAGACCAAGAGGAACTAGGTAGCAACCTTCTCTCGAGGTTTTCAAATGCTAGTTTAATCATTATTAGGCCTTGTCAGTGCTGGTGGAGAGATAATAAGGACACAGCCAGAATTCCTGGAAACAAAAATCTAGCTATGCAATATATGGCTTAATTTTCAAGAATCATATCATATGGTCCTTTACTGGCTGCACACATTCTTTCACTGATCTTAGAGTGCCTTGTTGGAGGCTGGTCCTAAAATTTCTACTTCATGCACACATGCAATCCCAGTTTTGCATAATTCTGTATTTCTCAAGTCTTAATCCAACATGCAACCTTTAAGATTGTCTACTAGTTTTCACACATTGTAAGTGGCAAAGCTGGTGGAATTAGAAACCAAGAGTTCTGACACCACTGGGTATTATATTTTACTGCATTGCCATTCTGATTAAATGTTGCAGCTGTATGAATTTACACCAAATGTGGATTTTTAATTTGGATCCACAGACTATGTGGATCAGCAGCTTTTTTTTTAGAGTACAGTACTGATAAAAAATGTCTACTGAGGGACAAATTATACATAAGTGTGATGACCTTAAAATAATTTGGCACAATAAAAAATACGATATTCTTTGAGAAGCATTAGGAGTAGTATTAATATTTACTTTTTCATTCTTTTATTGTTTGCATTTTGGTTAACATGGAGCACATACGATCAGGAATCATACAAATCTGGGAATTGCATGGGATAATGCTTCTTGTGTTTAAGAGCAGTGGAAAACTGCTCTAAAATAGCAGAACTTGATTTTATAAATGTATCTTTTCAGAAAACAAGCTTAATTCTCAAATGAATAATATTAGCACTCATTAGGGGACTGAACGCTTTAGGGTACTGTTAATGAAATTCATAGCCTTCTTCCTGTGGGCTATCAGTTTGAATTCATCTAATTCAGTGGAGATTAAAAATTGGCCTATTTAAGGCCCTTTAGTAATCTCTAATGAGGTGGGTTTGGTGGGTCTTTGTCCCAAAACATAAACCATTCACACTGCCTTTTGGTAACTGGCAGGCTTGAGAGAAACCAAAAACTGTAATGCATTCTGGGGAAAATTAATCTCTGGTACCATGAAAAAAAATAAGAAGAGCAGCAAAAGCCTGATTCACAGTAGCTACATGAGCACTAACAAACACATTGTTTTTAACTGTGGAGTTTATAGTGATATAGAAAAGTTTATAGATTAGCAAATTATCTGAGCATATGTTGCCAGGCAGCTATATAGAATGTAATGTGACAAAGACTCCCAAAGGTGGGATAGGTACACCTGTGCCTTAGATCACACCAACATATCAAATGTTTAAATGGATTTATTTATAACAGAAAAAAAAGTAGGATTAGAACAGGTATCTAGATAGTACCTGCAGTTATAGAAAATTATGCTGAGAACAGTGATTACTTAGCCTGCCTCCATTATTTCACAGCAGTCAAATGCTTATCTAGTTATGGGTGTTTAACTTAGTCTTAAAAAATATTAATGACATTTCCAGAGCCCTCTAGAGAACATATGCCAGGTTTCTATGTCCCTATCATAGTGAAACTGCCTAATGTCTAACCTAAATTTCTTTCAGTGAAGTTTTAAACCATTAATTTTTATTGTCTGCAATGGATTTAGTGAACAATATATTTTTCTCCCTGTAGTATTTTCTTCTCTAGACTAAAAAATCTTAAGAATTCTGATTTCCAGTTAGGCTTTATGTCTTTTAAAAATTAGTATGTCTTTTAAAAATTATTTCCTTAACACGTGTTCCTTTGTATTTCCTCTACTGGACTTCTTTGAAAGAAATTTTTCTTGAAATGCATAGCCCAAATCTGAATCCCGTATTACAGTGGAGGCTTAACAGCATTAAATATGATCATTTCTTCACATGTCCTAGATATGACAGTTCTGTTAACACATCTCTCTGTACTGCAGCTTTTTTTTTTCCACAGAGGTGTGACAGTGTTGACGCATGTTTAGTTTGTGACCTACTCTGATCCTCAACCCGTTTTCTGAAGACCTGGTGTTTGTTCGCCTCTTCCCAGTACTGCAATTGTGCAATTGTTATTTTCCTGCTTAACTGCTGAAGGTGCCACTTGTATTTATTCAGTTGTATCCTATTTCTGCAACCTGTTTGTCAAGAGTGTTTTGAATTCTTTTCTTGCCCTGCAACATGCTTCCAGCTCTGCCAGTTTGGCATTGTTGGCAAGTCCAATCAATGTAAACTGTACTGTCATTCACATAATTAGATTTGGTACCAAACACAGGACATACCCACTTCCAACAAACCGTATTTGCTATGTCCTGCTGTTTGTCACAGAGAAGCACTGCTAGTGTGGTTTTGCTCTAGTGCAGAGTAATTTTCATTATGATGTGGCTTTTGCTTGCTTAAGAGTTCTCTGACATGGGTGTCTACAGCCTCACTTAAAGCATACAGATCTACCGCTACTCCCATTACATTGTCACAGCATGGGGTGAGTTTGGCTTGATAGGACTTTGACAAATCTGTGTTGGCTGTAACTTACCACTTCATTAGCTGTCATATACTTAAAGACAAGCGATTATTTGCATCAATACTTTTCTGGGAATAGAGGCTGGAATGACAGTTACTGGCTCTACATATTCCTGCCTTCTTAATTGTGTGCACTGTGTTTTTCCTTTTCCTCTCTCCTGAAATCTCAGCTATCTTAGTGAGCTCCCAGGGACATTTGCTCACCTCTCTTAACATTGTCTTAATCAAATTCTCACTCTAATGTGAAATCCTCCGGGCGTAGCAATTCGAAGAAAAAAAAAAAGTAATTTATTAAAGCAGTGTCAACTTTATGCATTTACTATTCTCACCTGAATCCCTGCCCCTTGAAATCACGATTTGCCAATGGAAGCATTAATCTGAGGATGGCACTGAATACTTATTTCTCGGTGTCGCCTCATAGTTTTCTGCCCCTCCCCGTCCCTGTTCAGATGAACTGACAGTCCCCGGGTCGTCTCCTCTCTCCTCTCGTCGCTTCTCTGCTGTCAGGTTTCCTGTCCTCTCGCATCGTTCCCCTGCCGCGGCTTGTCGCAGGCCCTTTTTTACTAGTACGGCTCCTGCAGCGCTTGACCTAGTTTCCCACTTCTGTGGGAAAGGCACCGCCAACCAACGGATACTCCGACTTCCCGCTTCCGAGCGCGCTGCGCGTCTTGGCGCAGGTGAGACGCGGCCGAACCGGGCCGGCCTTTCAGAAAATGGTCCTCCCGCCTGCGGGGAGTATTTCCTTCTTGCTGGCAGAGCCCTGCCGGGAGCGAACCGTTGGGACCGGTCTGCAGAGCTGAGAATGCCGCTCGTCCTGCGGGAGCCGCGCGTGGTCGGACGAGCGGCACACCTGCCAGAAGCGGGAAGACGGTCTGGCGGCCGGAGGGGGCTGGGCAGCGCTGGCGCGGAAAGGCCACACGCATGCGCGTTCCGCCCCCCGGGACGCGTGCGCGTGTGGGACACCGTGTGAGTGTGAGAGGGCAGCGGCACAGTAGGTCGGTTTGCGCGATGACGTCACGGCGCCGCGCGCAGGACGTAACCCCGCCGTGACGCAGCCCCGGCGAGCCCGTGAGTTTCCCGTTATGCCTTTTTTTTTTTNCCGCCCCACGCCGGCAGCCCTGAGGGAAGGGGAGGGGGGTGCGCGCCGCTTCGCGAGAAGCCGGGCGGAGACAGCGCGGGCTGAGGCGGGCGCGGCGGCCCGCGCTGGCCGCCCTAGCGGCCGTTGTCGGGGAAGGCGGCTCTGCCTCTGTCCTGCCGCATCGGGGAACATGGCGGTCGCCTCCGACCTGCTGCGGCATCGCGACTCGGCCGCAGCCGCCCGCGCCGCGGTAAGTGGCTGGGCTGAGGTGGCGGCGGCTGTGGTGGTGGCACGGTGGAGAGAGGGCGGGCGAGGTGCTATGTTTCCCGGTCCTCCTTGTCGCCTCCTTCCGTCCCTGCCGTCGCCCCTCACCCCCGCCCCGAACCGGTGAGCGGCCTCCCCGGTGTCCCGACCGGGCCGGACACAAAGGGCTATGCTGAGGAGGGTTTTGTTCGGTCACATGAAGCGGCGCAGCCAGTGAGCGCGGAGCTGGGAGTGGGGAGCGGGGCCGCCGCCATTGCCAAGCGCGGAGGAGCTGGGCAGCCCGGTGCCGCCGCGGCGGGGCCTAGGGCGCGGAGAGAGCCGCCCGGGGCCGGGTCGCCAGCAACGCAGGGCTGTGGGGAGCCAGGTAATGGCCCGCTCCGCGGCAGGCAGGGGTGGCTGAGGCAGGAAGATGCCGGCAGCCGAGGGTGGCCGGGGTCATCCTTGAGGGCTCCGGTAATTATCGGTCCCCTTCCGAGTCCTGCTGAGCCGATCTGCGTTCTACTTTTTGCTGCTTTGCTGCCGCTCGCCTCCCTAGAGCGGGTCACACTACATGTTGTCCACGCGGACTTGGGGTTAGCGCGGGCAAGGCTGGCTGCTGCTGTCCCGGGGCAGGGGGTAACGCGCTGTTCTCTCCCTCCCCTTCATTCCATTCCTTCTTGGTATGAAGAAGGGCGGCTCCGAAACGCACTGTGTTGTTGCAAAAGACCCGGCAAGTTCCTGACCCGCCGTGGGGGCGGCAGATGTGCCCTACGTACCGGGGTAGTGCTACTGTATGCAGTGCGTGGGGCTCCTGGAGCTGAGGTCATTTGCAACAGCGAAGGAAAAGTTCAGGTATCGAAGTCCTGTGTTCGGGCTTCGAGTTGCCTTCAGGGTCTGGTGGTTTTTCTGACAAAGTTTGGATTACATCAGGTTGCAGTGATGACCTTCGTCATGACCAACATAATTTATCTGAAATCTAGAAAGTTTTCTTTCTTACAGCTTATAGTCTATTGGAAATAGGGTAGCATGGGCTGTAAACTGACAAGTCACGGTGATCATGAAAAACATCATGGTATATAAAAATGAGTTTCTATTAGTGGTGTACAGCTATAGCTTTTTAAGCAAAATCTCATTCGCAGCGATGTGAATGCCTCCCCCTTCTAGCACATAATTTAATTATGAAGATTGTGTCGTGGAACTTAGTTTTCAGACACATGGGGAATGAATGTGCACCAGATTTTAGAGTAAGAAGCCATTACATGTGTAGATTAATGAATTAGCAGATTTGTGTTCTTAAAAGGCTGATAAGCATCTTTAAATATCCACATTTACTGAGAAGTTTGACCGTTTTTTTATACAAGCTGCAAAGGAAGTTTTAAGTTGTAAAACAAATCTATAGGATTCTTTACAGTTAGGAGTAAAGTGCTTTAACATTTTGGTAGTTTTATATGATCCTTCTGCACAGAATCTTTCACTACCTGACTTGTGTAAGGCAGGTAATTTGAGGGAAGAATAAATAGACTGAGTGCAGAATAGATGCGGAGAAGCTTTTAGTGTGTCACAGAAAAGGCAACAATTTTCTTATTGGAGAAGACTTTTAAGTAGAGTGCATGGAGGAGCAGTGACGTGCTGTTACACCTGTCAAAAGCTGGTGTTGCAAACCTAATGTAACTGCAGCAGGATGTGTAGAGATACACAATAATTACAATAGAAATTAAAATAACCTTCAAAATATTGTCTTAAAATAATTTCTGCTGTCTAGTGTTCATTGAAATTGATTTTTTTGATTAAAAAATTACTAGCCACAGAACAGGAGTTTTGTAAGGTGAAGGGGGGAGGAAGCTTAGTGTCACCAAAGAAACTTGTCTTTTTATGGGTGCATTTTTTACTTTTGTTTAGTCTTTATGGTATTTTTTAAATTGAAAAAAAAAATGGCAAATATTGTAACAAAATCAGAGCAAAGGTGTATTTACTCTAGGTTTTAATGAAATTTTATTAAGCCAAACATCTAGTTTATACTAAGTAGCACTACAAGGAATACATCTAGGAGAGTGTGTATGAAAGCTAAAAGAAAATTCTGATGTCTTGAAATCTCAACAGATGACCTGGCTACTAGGAGAAAAAGGCACTGATCACATAGTGCATCCTGGAGAGATGATTTAGTGCAGCAACAATTGATTAAAATAGGAGCATCAGCAATCAAATAAACAGGATGTTAAACAATAGGGGCAATGCCTTCCACTTTAGCAGAGTGGGTTGGTTTTCAATATGGACGCTGAATTCAAAGGTTATCAGTGGAATATTTTGTGTAATAGTTTGGCCTTGTACTTACAAGCATTAACAGAACCTACTTGCAGATATATTTTCCTTTTGATTAAAAATCTTTAAAGTCACTTTGGAAAAAGTGGGACTGAAAAGGTAATAAAATTCTCTGTAGTAATGAAACACACACATGCTTATGCACAGTTACAATTTTAAACAATTTCAGGTTTCTTACCAGCTTGCAAAAGATCTGAGAACTTAAAGCTGGAAAAAATACAGAGTAGTGATGTCACTTGCTGTGCAGTTTCACCTGAAGTTGGTTTGAATTAAAGCTCTTTGAACAGTTGTTGATTTTGAGCATTTGGCTAGTCAGCAACTCACTTTCCTCATGTTTTTACATTTTCACACAATTTTCTGTCTTATTTTGTATTTCTGTAATATTCAGGTGATGCAGTTGTTAGAAGAATGCCTTGGTTTATTGCTTCTGTTACTTTAATATCAAATGTACTACTTCAACGTTACAGTTATTTTAAGCCAAGTTGAATTCATACCCTCTGTATTCTGGATTGTGACTATACTGTATTACACATTCAGAGATTGGGAGGAAAATAATTTAATAAAATTGGGTTATATCTGAACAGTGTTGCGTTCCCTTTAAACTGATTGTGAGACTGGTTTAAGTTGATATAGCCTATAAAGCCTGATTCTCTTCATATGAAAGTAGTGTCCACGCAACTTCAGTGTAAAGGTATATCTGGTGAAATAAAACAAGTCTGTCTTTAGGAAAGATACATTCATTTAGCACTTCTTGAGCACTCCGAATAAAAGCTGTTTTTTTGATAATCAACTTTTTTTTTGCCGTGTGTATGCACACTTCATACAGCTACTGGAAAAAGAGCTTAAATTACCCAAGGAAATGTGAAAGTCAGTCATTCCAGTTAATATCCATAAAAGTATCACTGGATTGTG
This sequence comes from Ramphastos sulfuratus, assembly GCA_013399055.1. NCBI lineage: Eukaryota > Metazoa > Chordata > Aves > Piciformes > Ramphastidae > Ramphastos > Ramphastos sulfuratus. Next base: position 32,975 of record WBNM01012208.1, read on the forward strand.
TGAGTTTAAAGGATTTCTTGTAGTTTGTAGTATCATGAAAAAATATTCTTTACATGCTTAGGTTTGTATTATTGTTTTGTTTGTAGTTGGCTGGTTTGTTTTTTTGGGGTTTTTTTTTGCTTTAATAAATAGCATCTACACTTTCATGCCTCTGTATACAGTTGTCTCAAGTCAAAACTTGTGTCAGTTAATACAAACTATTCACACAAGCAGTAATGGTAGAGAAAAAATCCCCATGTTCACAGAATTGTAGAAGACCTTGTCTTGGATAGGCAAGAATGTGAAGTGGTCACTCTTGACTTCCCTGGTTGCTTAAAACCAGACACAAATACAGTGTATTTCTACATAACACAAATACTGTGAAATGTAATGTGATGCTCAAATCACAGCTGTTTATCAAGAAAGATCATATAATGAGTTTGTACAGACTTCTAGTGTGTATTTTCTAAAAAAAAAAAAGTGCAATAGTCACGGGGTCAGTCATGTTATCTAGTACACAGTGCAGTGTCATCTAACAAGTATTTTGTCTTAGTCCAAAGTTTATCCAGAATTCTGTGGTATTTACTCATAAGTGGTGTTAATTCAGTGAAGGAGAACAAGCTTTTTAAAATTTAAAAGTAAAGAAATAATCCAAATAAAAATATGTATCCAATCATTTTGTATTTCTGTCACTGTTTAACTGTAGGCAGCAGCTGTTGCATTGATAAAATGTTGCAGCAATTCTCTTATGTTGCCAGTGAGGTTAAAGGCGGGAAAGGCAGTGGCTTAACAGCGTGTATGCATGTTTTGGTTATACTAAATATTGACTCACTTAATATTTCTGAGCAGAGTGGGTTATATGCATGCTCTTGGTATGGGAGCCGATAGTTTCAGATGTGACTAAATCCAGCTCCTGGAAATGGTAAATCTCTAGCTGACGATTACTGATCGATACAGACTGCTTAATCGTACACATAATCGACTAGTTAAAGGATTGTGGGATATTTAGTAATTCAGTATTTCTTGAAACTTAATCCAAAGGGTGTGAAGTTCCTGCTCAAATCAGAATAAAGGTGGAATTGCTGGGCTTTGAAATATTTCAGTTAGTGTGTGTTAACTATTTTCAGTATGCTTAAAGTTGCAAGTTAGATATTTGCCATACTAAGTTTTTGAGACTGGAGTACAGCCTTACTCTTTTCCAAGTGAAAACAGAAAAGATGAAAGTTGCAGTCTAAGATATCTGATTGTAAATATAGTAATGTAATTTTTTTTAGAAAGTGATATTATTGAGTGATTTGAATTGCTGCATATTTTGTGTCCCTGAAGTGGGTAGTTGATAATGTTACTGTCTTCACAAAGCATCTAGAGCAGGGAAAAGGCTGCGTCTTGGGAAACTGGATGGAAGAAGGAATGACAGGTGGAGTATTGATTTGTCCAATTATAGCTGAAGGCAGGGATTGAGATGATTTTTGTAACTTTCCACTTTTTTTTTGGGGGGGGGAACGCTTAGCATACTCTTGTAAAAAACAGTACTTCCCTTATAAAATCGGCAGAGCACAAGCAAAATAAGGGACAAAATATGTATATATTGTATAATTCACCTTTGTTTACAAGCTTTTACCCAACATGTCCTGTTTTAGTAAAAGGAATTAAAAGTTTCTTAACAAGTGTAATCATTGTAGTGTTGAAAAATTGGTAATGAATTAAGTCGTGTCTGCCTTTTCACAGAATAATGCTTTGGCGCATTTGATAGCATGAGTTGTGCTTTATCCCATGTACTTTCCCAGTGTGGCTCCTTGATTGACAGAGATGAGTTTTCCATCCAAGATTTCTTTCCAGTAAAGGCAAACAACAAGCAGTCCAGAGATTGTTTTTGGAGGATGTTACTTATATCTGCTAAAGTATGGCAGCTCTGAAGCTTGCTTCATGCTGCTGCTGGTAGGATGTGGTGTAGGTATCTGTTTCTTGTCTGTCTGCTGTCAGTGAGGTGATGGGTGGTGGTTATGATTTGGTTGGTTGATTTTTTTTTTTTTTTTCCCATTAAATTTTTTTTGGTTGTTTGCTTTCCCACTTTTCACTGGGTGTTCCTGTTGCCATTTTTTAATGTCAGTTTTTGTCTTCTTGAGTGGCTGTTAGTATGTTCTTGAGACTACTTTTTGAAAAAGCCTTTAATGCTCGTTGCTGATATAATCTTCAGATGTAGGCACATGAAACAGTTTTGTGGCTATAGAATTTCAGAAACTAATACCGATTTTCCATATTTATCTTTTCTGGTTAGAAGAGGTAGAATCTTTGTAGAATCCATATCCTAAAATTAGACTGACCGCAAATAGTGGTTGTAGGTTATTGAAGTGTTTATTATATTCATGATATTTTTTTTTCGAAGAAACTGTGTATTCTTACAGATGTTCTTAGGAGCCTTCACGTTATCTGTGATAACGGGCAAGGAGAGAGAAGGGGAGTGTTTCTGAAAGCTTTATTTCATTGTTACTGTAAGTTGGCTTGGTATTAGAAATTATAATTTCAACAGAGAACAGCCTTTTCTTTGCAAGTTCCAAATTAAATACTTTGTTTCTTCACATAGTGTAATCCCCTGGTATTTTCTGTTCTTAAACAACAGTTAAAAACTGAGAACCTGTAGTATATAATGAGAATAACTGCACTGTATACAAATTAAAACAAATGTTATACCTCTGAAGTTACTTTTAAAAGCAATTTTTCAGCTTATGGGAAGTGAACAAATTACCAGTGCTTCCTACTAAGGTAGTTGTTAAAAAACCTGCGCCCCCTGCAACGGGGGAAAAAAAAAAAAAGGAAAAGAAAAAAAAAAGAAAGAAAATAGACACTTTTTTTTTCTGGAAGAAAAAGGAGGAAGAAAAGTTGGGGAAGCATGTGATGGTGAATAAACCTAGATAAACTGTAATGAAAAAGTTCAGAGGTTTTGGAACAATTACAGAATGGGAGGGTGTAGACCTTGTATGTCTAGTATGCAAACTGAACTGAAATATTGATGAAACTGAGGTGGTAAGGTTGTTTGTGTGGTACACAAGCCAAAAGGACTCTGATACTGTCTGTTGTATATTCTTCCCCCAACGCAAAGATGCAGAAACCTCTGAAGATTTGCTTTGTCTGACTTGTTTTCTTCTGAGTGCTTTGCGATGGTGATTGTCTTTTTCTGTGTCCTTATAAAGCCTTGGAATGTATTGGATGGTAGTGACACACGCTGTGATGGGAAGCGGTAGACTTGCTGATGAGCTGATTTTAGCACAGATTCTCAGAGACCTTTTGTGTTTCGAAGGAAGATAGGTGCATCACTAGTATACAGTGTCATGTTCCTGTGACAGACAAGCCCCTATTCTCAGACTTTATAGGCGGATGGTCTTACTGGCTAAGTTCACTGTGATTTTCACTTATGTAGGTATGACTAAAAGTGCTGGTGAATTAGAGGTCTAATTTCTTTCTTGATGTGTGAGAGGCATGGAGAGGAAGAGGAACTGCTTGTTCAGAAAAAAAATGTTCCCCAGGTCTGCCTCTTTACTGTGATTATAAGACTGCTATTGGTGCAATTTTATGAGCAGTAATGTGCATTAACAGGCATAACATTTCTGCACAAGGGAGAGAACCAAAAATAGAAACTTTGGAGAAACATTCAGATTTCTAAATAACTGAAGTGCCACAATATTTCTAAAAATACTATACAGGTACTGTGGTAATTAATTTTTAGAAATGTCTTTTAAACATTAAAAACAACTTGTGAGTTTGTCTTCCCAAGTCCAGTGATGTTTAAGCAGAGGAAAGCAGAGAAGTCAATGTGCAAGAGGTAGTCTAGCAAATAGTTGTCTCAAAAGCAAATCAGAAATTTGCCATGGCATAGTGGGAAGTTTTTTGCTGGATATCATTGCAGGAGTTTGTCTGAGTGTGTGCGCAGTTTATATGTGTTCTTTTGCCTATGTATCTGGGTACATAGTAGCGTAGAAACAACAAAAATAATCTATTGTTTTCCAATATAAGTGCTGTCTTATGAAACAAGATAAAAAGTTCTAAATTAAGGCTGTATTTAGGGTAATGTATTCACCTTTAGAGTAATACATTGACATATAGTAAAATCGTGAAGACATAAAGGGTCTTTAATCTCTTCAGAAGTCCAGCAATGTCTATTAGGGAATCAGAAAGAAGAGTTTATACTTCTGTATAAAAAGTACTCCAGTATCCCAGCAGAGTATTTCCTCATTTAGAGCATTAATGGTGAGTTGGGTTTTTTGGTTTTTTTTGTTTTTTTTTTTTTGGTCTGCTAATCCATTTAGAGAAAAATAGGTTTATTTGACTTTGCAAGGTGATAATTTTGATATTTAAGATGTTGGGTGTTGTTTTAAATTAAGTTCTATTTAATACATTTCAAATAACTTGGCTTTAGGTCTATCTAATAAGCTCATCCTGATGCATTCTGATACATACTATTTTCAAACTATAATGGAGGGAAGATTAATTGGTAGTCCCATGAATTGCAGTTTCCATGTTCTTAAAGTCATCTTGTAATTGAGTAATACTAATACTAGGACCTAGGGTGATTTTTTTCAAACTGATCTCTCTCTGAATTAAATTTCATTCCGACAAACAGTTTTATCTTAACTTTTCTTTCATTTTTTTTTAGGTCATCTTCCGGAACGCCATTTTCAGCAGGAGGAAGTGCCCTTTTTTTTTTTGTTTTTTTGTATCTTAAAGTTGTCCTTTTCCTTAATGTTTTCTGTCACTGTAGATTCATTAGCATTTCTTAAAGGAGATGTTTTTCATAAATAAAACTCAAAATCATATGCTAATCAACAGCTTATTTGAAAGAATACAAAAGTATTAGTGTTACCTTTTGTTACTTTGTTCACACTTTAATAGGACAACCCTATTAGTGTAAAAAACAACAAACAAAAAATCCAGAACAAAACAAAAAACAAAACAAAACAAAAACCAATCTACCAAAAAAACCCACTGAACCCAAACAAACAAAAAAAGCCCCTCTACCTTGCCTTGTCATCAGTACAAATGTTTTATATAAGTGCCTATATCTCTTAAAAAAACTAAAGAGAGAAATAACAAATTCATTTCCTCTAAATATTGAAAGTTCACATCAACTTCATGATACTGTCAAGCAATTGCTTTGGTTACAGCATTCTAAAGTCTAACTTTGGAGAAGTTGATTTATTCCTTGTTGTAACTTGGTTTTGTTTTCTGTTGAATTTTCTGTAGCTTTGCAAATCAGGGCATAAAACCAGATTATTGCTTAAATTACAGTTTTAGTAATACTTTATGTATTTCTATACTTTAAATAGAGTTTTGGAGAGTAATTCATGGCTGTCTTTCTCTCTGAATGCTGCTTAAAGCTGATTAAGTATGAATTAAGTATTTTCTAAACATTTTTATCAGAATTGTTCTAATAATACTCTTACATGTTGTCCATGAACTTAAGGAAGTGTTCTTCTTTCTCTTTTAATCAATTTAAACCAGAAGATCTTGCGTTCATAGATACTCTGTATGCATTTAGCGTTGATTATAGTTTCTTCAGTGTTGCAGTCAAAAATAAACATGAAATACCGGAGTTAGCCTTGAAAACCTAACTTGTATTTACACAATTCCCAATAATGAGCTAAAGATAGTATTAGTGGCTCTGGGGTCAGCCAGCAATCACATAGTTAACACTCTGCAGCTAAAAATAGGTACATAACTTGCTGATGTGGGTGATTTTGAGATATATTAGTCAGTATGTGAATTTATGCTTTTGCGAGAGCTCTTCTGGTAGTCAGTTTGTTTTAACTGTGGATAGTCCATACAGCGACAAAGTGTATCTTAAGTGCTCACTCTCATTTGTTTTAAGTAACTGTGTTGTTAGTGCAAATAACATGAGCTGTTTACTTGATAAAAGAAAATTATTTCTGTTTCAGGGTTGGTTTAAGGTGCAAGGGAGGCCTGGGAAATATATACGTTTCTTTGCTCCTGTTGAAAGACTGTCATTTGTATCTGTATTCTGAAATGGAGTCGTTATGTGAATGGCTTGTGCGAATTGCCTCTCTTGATCTTACACAACCTATGAAGATCCAGTTCTCTGCCACTATCTCTGCAGGCCAATGTAAAGCATATGGAGCAGACCTAGAGTATATGTCTTGCCCTTCTGTTTCTTAGGCTACTTTAGCTGAAAAAATCTATTTGGATCAGGAAAATTGACAAATAAATTGGTGATTTTGTGTGGGGTAGGTGGTTTGGTTTTTTACCCCTAACCAGATTAGGTACCGAAGGACAGCCAGTGGGACGCACAGGTAAAATTACCACCATGGCATGCATTTTTACACTTGTCTTTTCTGAAAACTTTACAGCTTTTTCAGGAGCATACCGGAAGGATGCTTTCCTGAACAAGAGTATTCACTGCTGTAATTCATCCTCTAATAGAGGCATCGGCACGTATTGCTTGATCAGTCTTTCATTTGAGTACCAGCGTATGTCACATGACCAAAATGATGGCAATGAAGTGGCCATGCATGGTAACAGATTTTCTGGTTTGCGCTGTGACAGGTACATTGTGACTTTTAAATATATTCGTTAGACCCTGTATGCCCTGCCTCAGTTTGGTTGTGCATTGTTGTAGCTAGCTAGTGGAAACTAGGCCAGAAGATAGATATTCGCAGGTGTGACAAGGCAATAAAACCTGGTATATTTAGCATGGTGTATGTCTTTGCATGAAGTGCTGCACACTTACAGCTGATAATATCCCAGATATTACTAAAAAAAAAAAAAAAAAAAACAAGTTTGAAGGAGTGAGTTTATGTATTTGCTGTCATGTGTTTGGAAGAAATAAGTAAAATGGTTAAAGAAAGATAGAAGGCTTTTGCCTGATTGATGGCTAAGCGAAAGGAAGTGAACAGTGGAACAAAATTCACAAGCATTGAAAAGGTTCATGTTTGAAGAGAGAAGGGTTAATGGAGCTCTAACCTTGAAGTGAAATCTGCCTAGGACTGTTACACGATCTTGCAATCTGACATGGGGAATCCATAGAAGTAAATAGTGCGGAAAGCAGGTTGCAGATCTTGAGTAGAAAGACCTTGAGGTAGATCTTGAAAACATCTGCTTGATGGCAAAATGCTTTTCATAGAACAATTTTTGAGCAGAGGCTTTGTAGTTTTACAAAACACTTGGAAATTTTACTCTAGGAAACAGTCATATGTAGTGACTGTGCTAGTAATAAAACTGCTGTACACTGATTGAACACAGGGACCATAAACATGAGATTGCTAATGAGACATGGATGTTGTATACATTTACAACAAAAGCGGGACTGGGGAGAAACTTCATCCTTTCTTGTATGCAGGGAAAAGCATAGTGACTAAGGATGAGAAAAAGGTCCTTAATGCCTTCTTTGCTTCAGTCTTTATTAGCAGGACTAGTGTTTTGCTGGGTAGCCAGCCCTCTGATCTGGAAGACAGGGATGGGAAACAGAAGGACACCTCCATAATCCCAAGAGGAAATTCTGAATGACCTGCTGAACCACATAGACATAAGTGTATGGGGCCAGGTGGGTTACACCCAAGAGTGCTGAAGGAATTGGTAGATGTGCTTATGAAGCATGATTTATCAACAGTCCTGGCTAACTGGGGGAGGTCCCAACAGCATATAAATTAGCAAATATGATGCCTATCTACAAGAAGGGCTGAAAGGTGGATCTGGGTAACTACAGACCCATCAGTCTGACCATGGAAAAAGTAATGTTGAGTGCCACAACACCATTTATAAGACAATCTGACAGTATAGGCCCAGTCAGCACAGGTTCACAAATGGCAAGTCCTGCTTAACAACTTAAATCTGCTTCTATGACAAGGTGACCTGCTTGGTGGATGAGGGAAAGGCTGTAGATGTTGTTTACCTGGACTTAGTAAAAGCCTTTGGTACTGTTCCCCACTACATCCTCCTGGGAAAACTGGCTGTCCTAGGCCTGGATGGGTGTATACTCTGCTGGATCAAACACTGGCTTGATGGCCAGGTTCAGAGAATGATGGTGGATGAAGTTAAATGCAGTTGGCAGCTGGTCACAAGTGGCATTCCCCAGGGCTCAATCCCGAGGCCACTCCTGGTTAATATCCTTGCCAGTTATATCAATTAGGAGATTCAGTAACTTTGCAGAGACCAAGTTAGGTGGGATTGTTGATCTGCTGGAGGGTAGGCTCTTCAGGGGGACCTGGACAGTCTGGATCGATGGGCTCAGGCCAGTCATATGGGATTCAGCAAGGCCAAGAACTCAGTCCTGCACTTGGGCCACAACAACATCATGCAGTGCTTACGGAGCTTGGGGCACAGTGGTGGAAAACTGCTCAGGAGAAAGGGACTTCGGGGTGTTGATTGGCAGCTGACTGAACATGAGCCAGCAGTGTGCTCAGATGGCCAAGAAGGCCAACAGCATCCTGGCCTGCATGAGTACTAGTGTGACAAGCAGGACCAGGGAAGTGATTGTTCCCTTGCACTCAGCACTGGTGAAGCCAAAGCTTGAGTACTGTGTTCAGTTTTGGGGCCCTCAGTACAAGAAAGACTGAGGTCTTGAAGGGTGGTGAGGCTGGTGAAGAGTCTGAAGGATAAGTCTTAGGAGGAGTGGGTGAGAGAGCCAGGATTGCTTAGTCTGGAGAAAAGCTGAGGGGAGATCTTATCACTCTACAATTAATTTGAAAGAAGGTTGTAGAGAGGTGGGTGTCAGTCTTTTCTGAGAAGGCACAACTGGTAAGACAAGAGGAAATGGCATCAAGTTATATCAGATGAAGTTGAGGTTAGACAGGAACAACTTCTATACCAAAAGAGTTATTAAAGACTGGAATAGGCTGCCCAGGGAAGTGGTTGAATTGCCATCCCTGCGCATACTTAAAAGCTGTCTAGATGTAATGCTTGAGGTGTAGTAGTGGCCCTTGTAGAGTGATGATGATTGAACTTGATGATCTTAAAGGTCTTTTCCAACCATAATGATTCTGTATCAGAGCTGATACACGGTTGTGGTGCTGGTGATGTGTGGCTGGTTCAATGGTATGTTGAAATTGTAACTAGTGATCTTGAACTACATTTCAAAGAGGTGTGTGGAAACATTTGCCCTGTTTTTTTTCGACAGGTATGGTAGTGTAACATGAGTTATAAGATGTGGGTCATTCCTGTTCAAACAACAAAGAATGCTTAACAGCTATCTAGCCATGAAGATGTGAAAAAACAGGAAATAGTTTTTCCTGTTTATGTAGGTGATGGTCAATGTTGGAAGCATAAAATGCCACCAAATCAAGAGTGAACACTGAGTCGCTCAGTGAGGAAATGGGGTTTTACTTATTTTAGAAATAATTTTCAACAACTATTAAAATGGTAATGTTGGCAGCATATTCTAACTTGACTCCTTCACCAAAACCACCCCTTTAAAGCTTCACTTTAAATCTGGTATCTAGTAGTTGAAGCCTATTGTGTAAAATATATGTGTATTTTATTTGGACAAAACTACTGCAGTACTGGAATTCGGGTTTAGGTGATTATTTTATTTTGTTATTTTCTTCATACTGAAACATTCACTGTAGTCACAGCTTAGTCCTCTGGTAAGCAAGTAAGCTCTTTGCAAGTTAGAAGTGGTGCTTTAAGACTAATACTCTGGAGTGTCTACTCTATCCTTTGCTGGAGGTTTCTGTTGTGGGGATATCAGAGTAAAATGTCTCAGCCACACCAGAGTGTGCATCGGAGTTCTGCGTATACCTATCTTCACTTTAAGCTTAAGCCCTCACCTATGAGATATTTAGTAGTAGTTTATTAGCAGATATTTACAAGTACATGTTGAATTCTAAGTGTGCATGAGGTCTCTGGGAATTTTTTTGTTAGATTTTACACTTTTCATATGCATAGAGAATACCTGTTCTCTGAGGCTGTGAGCAAGAGATAGCCTTTCTTGTCATGGTCTACAGGGAACGTGAGAAATGCTGTCTAGACAGACAACAGCAGGCTTAGAGCTCGTGATCCCAGCATAGCTACCTATTCAACTGGAACAAACTTGTGAGGAACCAAATTTGGACTTAGGATTCTGTTTTGTAAGGAGTACTTACACACTAATACCGCTTCAGTATTTCCACTCTTTGCTATTAAAAGTGGTTATGTGTTTCACTTTCTTGTTAATGCCCTCCTACTATTGCTTTCTTTCATGCTGTCAAAAATTCCCTTTCTTGTATCATTTCTTTTTTTTTAAGGAATTGGAAATAATGCTATTTATCACTAATTTTGATGTGTAGGATCTTAGGTTCAAGTTTTTTTAAAAATAAACAAAAAAACCCAAAAAACCAACACCTGGATTTCAGTCTTAAGAAAGCCAGGCAGGTGTTTCAGGTGTCATTTTTAAGACTGCAAAAAATGTAGAGAAGGAATTGGAAGTGAATGTGTAGTTTTGTCTTTAAAACAGTTTTCTGTATGCAGCAAATTAAGAGATGTGTCAAATCTACTAAAATTGCTTGACTGTACCACTTGCTTTGGTACTTTAATCTGTAATCTGAGAGGAGATTCTCTGTGGCTGCTGTCAAAGTAACTGCCAAGGTTATAAACCTTAGACTGTGTTCTTGGACACTGCAAGTTAAACTGATGAGGTGCATCTCTGATCTTCCAGTGTTCTGCAAGCTGTTTAATGTCCTGAAAATAGGTGGTTTTAAAAAAACAAACAAACAAAACAACAAACAAAAAAACCCCTCAAAACCTGGACTGCCATGCTCTTATGTTTTCATTGGTGTAATGGAAATTGTATTGAGTCCAACATCAGAGAATACTGTTAGGTAAGTACATTAAACTGAAGACAGACTAGAGGGAAGTATCTGAAGTATGCAGCCAAAGAGAAAACTGCCAAGCAGTTTGTCACCTTTGAGTTTAAACAGAAATTGTGGTATGGACTATTGGCTTTGGAACAGTGTTAAAGCTAAAAAGAAAATGGCTACCAGAAATCATTGTTGCTACAGTAACAGCATGGCTTGACTATTAACGTACTGCCTTAACTACTAGAAATGTTGTGCAAGATACTGCTTTTAGCTAAAAGTGGCCATAGTGAGAATAGAGATTTTAAATCCTCTTAGATGTTAATAGATATCATCAGACTTCTTGTTTTACAATGGCAATCTGTTTATTGGTAAAACTACTTTCTAGTATGTATTTTTAAGAGCCTATTTACTGTTTTTTCTGCCTGAAAGAAAATTGTTTAATGATTTAAATTTTTTTAAAATATCCTTATAAAGCAACTTCCTGGAAAAAAGCTCCCCAAGCATACAAAATATTGATGTCTTTAGTATTTTTTTTAAACACCTCGATACTATTTTGTAAAGTGTATTGTATCTGGTGGCATAATTCTGACTTTCAGAAATTAAGCCCTTAATGTGTTAGTTGACTTTTTTATGCAGCAGAGTTTCTAAGATATTTTTTCATATATTGAGTTAAAAGTAAAATATGGCCAACCTAAATTTTGTTTGAAGACCTACAAACAAGGATTAGATTCTAGAGCGGAATCTGCTCAAGGATCTGCGTTGTATTTTACTTCATAAGGATGTAAGTGTAAGTACTGTGGAGTAAACTTTTTGCATGTGTTTTTGTTTATAGGGAAGAGTGCAGTTACATTGAAGAATTTCAGTGTAATGTGGTACATTGGGAAAGGGGCATGTGAAGTACAGTGACTACGTGAAAATTAATTGATGTGCTTCTCTGTGTGTCTGGATTCTGTGGATGGACCTACAATAAAATCTGTTTGCACTTCATTGGTGTCCCATATGTGTGCTATGTCCTATATACCTGTAGCAGATCCCACTTTCCTGTAATTAATTTGGCTTTTTGGGAGTCTTAGTGAAGTTACAGGCAATGCAACTTTAAAACTGTACAGAAATGCATAGTATGTAAAACAAAACAGTAATTTGAGCAACAGAATGTGACTGCTTGGTAATACACAAAAGGAGATGTTCTAATTTGATGTTCAAACCCTTAACATTAATTTCTTTTGCTCTTGTGCTTAGCTCTGTCTCTGTTTTTATTACTATTCTGTGGATTTTATAGAAAGGACAGGATGAGACTACAGTGCCTTAACACTGCTGTACAGTTTGGTATTGTAAAAGTGAACCTCGAAATATTTAGGTTGCTTTCCTAAAATGAGCACATGGAAAGTGCTGCCTAATATTCTCAAAAGCTTGGTTGTTTTTTTGTTTTGTTTTATTTTTAAGACACGGAGTGCACACTTTTGAATTAAGCATGTTGGTTCCTTAGAAAAGCACTCGAATTAAGAAGACTTCTCTTTTGGATTTCCACTTACGTGGTTTCAGCTGAGAAACTGGGTGTACAGCCTTGGGCTAGAAGTTTGTGAGGAACCGTAATCAATTTTTATGAGTTAGGCAAGATCTCTAATTTCTCTGGAGTGCATTTGTGCAGTGCTTAGAGGGTATATAACTGTGTTTTGGGAGGCTGTCTGTAATGAAGGAATATGTAGTAATTCAGACTGGAGGAGAAAGTGATTCAGTAGCTGATGAGTAGAGGCAGTTCTTACACAGGTAATGGATTGACAAGATTTTGCTAGCAGCATAATCAAAGGAGAATATCAAACATGATACCAAGGTTATGTACAGTGCCATTGGTAGTCTGGAGTGAAGTGGAGAGATGATGGCATCATTTTGTGCTTTAGATTTTTGCTGTTTGAAAGAACCTGTTTTATTTAAGGTATACAGATGCGAGAAGTGAAGAGCTAGTTTGTATGGTCAAGATAAATAGGCTGAAGTCTGACTGAAAAATGCCCAGGTGTTTGGCAAGTGGTATGTTTAGGTTAAACTGGTAGAGAAATAAGAAGAAAGAAGGTGAATTGTTTTTCCGCAGCTTAGTGCTTACAGTAATTCCCATTGCAAAGAATGACAGTCAATTTAGTTGGATATTTATGGACTATAAAGTTCCTTACGAAATATCAATACTTAGAATGTCACACCTAAATTTAGCTAGGAGGAAACTGCATTCATAAGTAAACTTCAGAAACAACATATTAGTATTTTCTCTTACAGCTTTTAAGTTCTAAATGTTTTCATAACTCCATCTTTAAACTGGTGCTTCAGTTTAGTCCTCTTATGATGCTCTCACTTGTGTTGATTGTTACATATTTGCCTATGAGATGTTATATGCTCAAAGTATTCAGCTCTTAAGGTATGTTTGTTTCCCCTTGCTTCTCTGCAAATATCTTTCCATCTTTATTGTGTGCCTATTCTTATTTATCTGTTTAGTGATGGAGAACGCAAGCAAACTTTTTGACCAGTATATGTTCTGTTACCCCATATCCCAGTCTACCTAGAATATTTTTGCTCTGATGGCTTTTCACTGTTTTACATTTAAGTAATACAGATTTTTAAAATAATAATTCAGTCTGTTATTTTACTTAATTGAAGGTAAAAACACAAGGTTTTGTTTTGTTTTGGTGTTTGGGTTGGTTGGTTGGTTGGGATTTTTTTCCTATTGAAATTACTCTTTTTTTTTTTTTCCCTGCTGTGATACTTCTACTAATGTTGCATTCATCTATTTGTAATCGTCTTGTTTGGACTGAAACAGCTTCTCAGTCTGAGGCATTATCGGCTGTGTTCATTTCCTGTGTTGTCACACTTTCCTTGAAGTGCTTCACTGTCCCATATGGGATGTTGTCAGAAAGCAAAGCTTTCTCTGAGTAGAAGAATGAGAGATTTCAACAGTTCCATATGAAAGCCCTACCACAGCTTTGGGAACGGTGCATGTGGCGTTTACTGTGAAGAGTAGACAAAGGGAGAACTGTAATGTCTTTGAACTATTCAGATAGCTCAAAATCTAGCTGGAGATTCAAAATGCAAGAAACAGTCCTCTCTTGCAGTCTCTTGCTTACTGTCTTTTGTTCAGTCACTGCATATTCTTTGAAGTCAAAAGTATCTCATGTAAAAGGACATTAATTTTTTTTGTCTCTTCATGTGGTGAAGTGTTAACTTTTTGCTTAATTTGACTTCTGGATAATTCAAGCCTCAGTAGAACTACTGTAACTACACTTAAATACCACTTTGTGTTAACTATTGTAAAAGAAGAGTGTTAGGATTCTGTTTGGTTTTGGTTGGGTTTGTATAGTTTGCTAAATTTGATTGTGGCATTTGTAAATCAGTTGATTAAGCTAAGACTAGAATAACGTAGATTGAGAGAAATGAAGTCTTACAAATTCTCCAAGGGAATTAATTTTGTGATTTTAGACAACCTCATGTTTAAATTTTATTATTTTAATTGGTCTGCATGGAGTGTTCTAGATGTTTGTGGGTACTGAATGTAGCTTAAGTTATTTTTATACTTTTTAATATCAAAGCATCAAATCTTCTGCAAACAAAGCAGGAAACTATGCTTTGTAAAAACAAAGTCATTGTTGACTGTTGGTAAAATGGCAGTATAGACTTGTATTTAAAGAGCTTTTCAGCTGTATTAAGTGATTTAGGGGACTATCATCACCTAAGTTTTTAGTTGTCTTGTGAAATTGTTTTACCCCAGTAGTTGTGTATACAGTTTTAGCTGGATCTTCTTCTGGGCTTCTTGTAGTAGCCTTTTCTTAGCCAACAGAAATCAGAGATTACGCTGTTTTATATCTGGCATTGATTCTTAGGATTGTTTGATTTCTGTTAGACTATGAAAATTTTCCAGAGTTAAATAGATTAACTAGAAATAAATTTCTCCCCTCTTCTGCTCCCCACTCAAACTTACAATATTTTAATGCTGGTATGGTATTATCCTGATAAATGTAAATGTCACTATCAACGAAATAATTCAGCTTTCTAATTCCCAGAAAATACTGTAGTCAGGACTACAGTTGCAAGCCTTTTGCTGTGTTTTTATATTTAAGATGGTGAAACAGACTGTTTGGCCACAACTTAGAGCAACAAAAGTAGCTTCTATAGTGTAGTTTATCTTAGCCTTTGTTTGTTCCTGTTCCTTGCTTCCCCTACAAATTTAATCAGCTATAGGGGCAAAAGCTAGTTTTGCATTACTTTGTAACTCTGTTTAAAAAAAACAAACAAACAAACAACAAACCTCAAACAAACACCAAAAAAACCCACCAAAAAACACAAACAAAAAATCCCAACAATAACCCAGACAATCAAAAAAGCCACTGAAAATCTACTTTATTAGATTCCTGACTGTAACCATTCCAGGAGAAGGAGATGGTAAAGATGTTTTAAGTGTCTTTTTCCCCGGAGAAGTGTAGAAGTATCAGTTATGATAAATAGTTAAAAACTCTTGTCAGGATTACTGCAAATTTTACTTGTACAACTTTGCATTCTAGTGTTTCTGAAACATTTTCCCCAGAGAGGGGCATGTTACAGGAAATAGTTTATTACAATAATCAGTGCCTTAACATAAATAGTTAATAAAAATAAATTTAGTCTTGACATAAGATCCAACTCTTAATGACAAGAGGATCACGTAGGCAAGTTTTGTGTAGTAACTCACATTTGAATTTGATAATTTGTCTTTATATAAATCTAGTATTGAATGTTGATAAACTTGATGCAAGAGTTATTTTCTGCTGTCTTTATAGATGTGGAGGTAGTTAACTTAGTTCTTTATGAACCCGAATTTTCAAGTAGCGACTGTAGCTATTGTTTACTTGGGAAAGCAGTAGCATGGAAGCTTTTGTAGCTGATCTCTAGCTAGCTAGAAAGGTTAAAAATTCTAACAAGGCTACCATGATTATGTTACAGTTATTTTACAGTCCGTATATACAACCTTTTATAGTCTTTAAATGCTTTTTTAGAAACTCTTTGTATCTCGCAGTTGCTCATACTCTTGGGGGGTTCTGTCTTTCAGTAACACCCACAGATGTCACTTTGTATACAGAATGGAGAACTTTTTGTATCTACGTTGCGTGTTTTTTTGAGTATCACATGAAAAGGTACATCATTGGCATTCTGCTTTGTTTTTTTCATTGGTCAAGGTGATTCATTGCTAGCACTGAACCAGCTTTGATTTGTGTTTACCAGTCAATGAGAAACACTTGTTCTTTTAAGAACTTTAAATCCATCTGTGGTTTTTAGCATCACTGGGGATAGGCTTGAGATAGCACCCAACTTCACCATTGCACTTTCCTTCCACTTCCTGTTCTTTGCCCTTATTGTAACAGGCAGCTGTTTATTAGTGATCAGAAGCCTGACCATTTTGCAAAAGTTTATGTACCTGCTATGGACCCCTTTTGACTGAATGGTGAGGCCTCAAGCTGAATGCTCTGTAACTATATTCGTCGCCTGCATCTCAGTCCTTGTTGATGTTGTCTTTATTAACTGGTGAGGGAGAGTGTCTTTCGTTCTCACTTAATTTCCTGATAATGAGAATTAAGATGGGAAAATGGAAACCAAAGCAATTCTGATTTCAAAATCGTTGCTTTTCCCTAAGGAGTCCTGGAGAACTACCTGTCTTGGATCTACTGGGAAGAAATTTCAGATACTCAGTTATTCAAATGTTAACACTCTTGAGACAAACAGTAAGTGTTAGTTTGATAGTGCTGGATTGAGAGGAATCTTCCTTGACCAGAAAGACCTTTGAGAAGTGAGTGTTGGTTAACTACTGTAGGATCTTTAGGTTAAGTACAGTGACAATCTCGATGCTGTCAGTAGTTTGGGGTAAAATTTGGTGTCTTGATGCAGACAGGCTGCATTTCCTTAGTTTTCATGCCAGTGCACGTATTGTCTGCCATTGACTGAGTCTTTGAACACCAGTTGGTTAGAAATCCCAAAGAGGGGAGTTAATTCCACAGGATCCTTTGACATTTCTAACACAGGGCTCCAATGGCCAGCCCCTTCATCCTCTCTGTGAAACTTCTGTCACCTTTCCTTAAGCTGGACAATACCCGAATTATGATGGCCCATCTTCTTTATTCCCTTCTTTTTCCATTCATGCCAGATGTAGATATAGGATAACCCCAAAATTTATCCCCAGAGTGATCTGCGAGCTCCCTGTGAACCAAAGAATCTTTACATTTGAGTGTACTTGCATTTGATTTTTCTCCAAAGAGCACATTCACTGAATACAAGAGTGCACGCCCTCCAGATAGACAGTGTAGGGTAAGACTTCCCATTTTATATCAGCAGAATAAATTGATTGGTCCAAAATAATGTGCATCTATGGAAGTAAGAGATCCTGTGACCACCTGCTGTATTAACACAGTCATCTACAGTTGGCTGGGCTTAATCCTTTGATGCAAAGGTACTGTCTGCACTTGAATCGCAATCCTCCAAATCTGTGTTGAGAACAGTTACTGCTAATGTTTAGCTAATTGCAGCATTCTGAAGATGTGAGAATTGCTGCAGTGATGTTGTGAAACCATTTTACATGGAATCAGTCCTTGATGTAATTCTTGGAGTGAGAGGAGTATTGGGCTGGGGTCGACTCTGCCCAGTCAAAGTGCAGAGGTTTACTGAGATGTCTGGCTTACTGCTGATATTGGTGTTGGACAGTGTAAAGTCTGCTCAGACCTTTTATCATGTTTTTGTGAAAGGTGTTTTGGCGTTTCATATCTACGGGTTCTATTTTGTGGTCATTTTTACCTTTAACCGTACATTTACCTTTTGTAATGTACAGTAGGGCTCCACTGCTGTTTGAAACTAAAACTTCTGCTTTTCTAGGCACATGAATATGAGTCTAAAACTTGACTGAATAATTTAAAAAGTTTCTGTAATACAGTTGAGAAATTAGTGCATCTTTTAAAAAATACTAATGTGTAAGTGCTGCAGTTTAATGTGATAGTTAGGAAATTATTCTGGAGCTAGGGAAAGGAACTTGGCTGTTTGTCTTCTGTTGCTTTATATTGCCCAGCATGACTTTTTTGAAAGATCTGTCTTTTCTTACTCTCCTTGTAATTTAAGCAGGTGTCTTTGAGGCAGCTGTGGGCACACTGGAGAACTCAGGATCAAAATGCTGTTTGTGAACAAATTGAGGGAAACAATCTTAGACAGTGTGTAAGGATAGATACCTCTATCAGAGTTAAATTTTGATGATGGATACATTAGTTCAGTATAGATACTTCACACCTGAAGTGAAAATTTCCGTATATAATTTTGTTAAAGGTCCGTGAACAAAACTTAAATCAGAGCATTTAATCTGACATTAATCAGTCTTCATGAAGGCAAAGTAAGTTATGATTTTAAATGGGCCATCTAACCTTAAAATAATTTGTCCTAGGAAAGATAAGGAATTAGTGAGGCCCAGGTTTAAAACCCCGTAACACTTAATCTTGGATATGTTGATTTTCCCCCCCAAGAAAGATTTTTTTTTTTAATTTTTTTTTAAAAAAAACTTTTGTTTGTAACTGTTTCTGTTCTTCATTTTCTGTTCAGGAAACTTAAGACATCTGACTTTGAAGGCACTAGCAGAAAATGCAGCAGAGCTTTTCCCTCTCTATTCTCTCTGCTTAGTTCAATAGCATCTGTGTATTTGGTAGGATTTCTTGGTAGATTTCTTAATTAAATCATCAACATTACATTATTTGGAAATGACATATATTTGAGTGAAGGCCACTGAAATTTTGGTATTTCTACTGAGAGATGAAACTGATAGAATACTTCTGTATCTGTGGATTTCTTTGTACTTTGCCTGGTTTTTGATAGTCTAGAACACAGGCAGAAAGCCATTATAGCTGTACATTAAGTTGTTGTTTTATTTTGCAGGTTTGTTTTGATGTGGAATTGGATCTCACAGCTTAGTTAAAGGTGAGTAGAAGTTTTATGGTTTGTTTGGGGTTTTTGTTGTTTGATTGGTTTGGGATTTTTAAACTCTTTTTTAAATACCATGGCTACCCGGACTAGTTTTTCTCCTTGGACTTCTACAAAGCATTTGGCACTGTCCCCCTGCAACATTCCAGTCTCTAAATTGGAAATACATGGATTAGGTGGGTGGGCCCCTTGATGAAGAAGGAATTGGCTTGATGATGGCACTCAAAGAGTAACAGTCAATGGTTGATGTGGAGAGAGGTGTTTCTCATGGGTCAGAAATGAAACCAGTGCTGTTTAACGTCTTAGTCAGTGACATGGACAGTGGGATTGGTGCACCCTCAGCAGGTTTGCCAGTGCAACACGTGTGGCGCACTTGGCACACTGGAAGGAAAGGATACCACCCAGAGAGAGCTTGACAGGCTTGAGAAGTGGGCCACTACTAACTTCATGAAGTTCAAGAAAGCTAAGTGCAAAGTCCTGCATCTGGATTGGAGTAACTCCAATCACACAGCCTGGGCAGAGAGTGGATAGAGAGCAGTCCTCAGGAGGAGGACTTGAGTGTGCTGGTTGATGAGAAGCTCAACATGACCTGGCAATGTGTGCTTGCAGCCCAGAAAGCATATCCTGGGTTGCATCAAAAGGAAGTGTGGACAGCAGGTCAAGGAAGGTGGTTCTCTTCTGCTCTGCTTTTGTGAGACCCCACCTGCAATACTGTGTCCACCTCTGGAGCCTCCAAAACAAGAATGACATAGAATTGTTTGAGTGGGTCCAGAGGAACATCATGAAGATAATCAGAGGGCTGGAGCACCTCTCCTGTGAAGACAGGCTGAGAGTGGTGAAGTTTTTCAGCCTAGAGAAGAGAAGACTCTGGAGAGACCTTATTGCAGCCTTCCAGTATTTGAAGGGGGCCTACAGGACAGCTGGAGGGGGACATTTTACAAAGGCACATATTGACAGTACGGGATTAATGACTTCAGATTGGAAGAAGGTAGATTTAAATTAGACATTAGGACATTTTACCATCATGGTGGTGAGGCACTAGAATAGGCTGCCCAGAGAAGCTGTGGAGACTTCAACCCTGGAAATGTTCAGAGCTGGCTCGGATAGGATCTTGAGCAGCATGGACTAGTAAGGGGTATCCCTGCCTATGGCAGTGAGGTTGAAACTAGGTGATCTTAAAGGTACCTTCCAATCCAAATTACTCTGAGTCTGTGTTATACTGCTAAACACTCAGAAAAAGTGGTCAGCGAAAATTGTTTTGAAACTTACATTTTGCTTACTGTAATTTATGGGCATGATGTTACTTCTGTGATACCAAAATAGGAACAAACCACACATCCCCTTAATATACAAGATTATGGCGAATATTACACTTTTCTTCCCTAAATTACAGTCAAAAAGCTATCAAGCCATTCTGCTAGATGTTGAGAGCCAAAATTATGAGTATTTTGAAGGAATTTAATCCTCTGCATATTGCCTACCTGATTGTAAAATGCTGGAAGTGTACTTTGCATTGTCAAAAGTGTGTTAAACTGGCACTTAGTCTATTAATAAGTAACTGTATGGGAAATTTGACCAGCTATCAGAAGAACAGATCAGATTTTTAATAATGAAATTCTGTTGTGGGTTTGGTGTTTTGTTTTTTTTTTTTCCCCCTCCCCTCCCCCATCCTTATGAACCCTTTTGGGAGTTATTTGAAAGAAAAAAAGTATTTGAAGATTTACTGCTGGTACTCATGAGCTGCAGAACTTAAGTGACTATGTGCAATTGCAAAGTTTTCATCTAAGAAAAAAGATCTATTAACTTTGACATTTTTTCCTCAGTCTCCCTCTCCACCCTTATTTTGAGGAAAATTTAACTAAGCCCAGCTTTTTTTCTTGCTACTTGATAGTGTACTCCAGGAATACTTTGAACTATAAAACCAATCTCCATTGAACTATACAAAACACTTAACAAGCACTTTGCTTTAGTCTGTTTTAGCTTGAGTTTTTTGAGAGTAGGTAAGGCCCCACAGTTTGGTAAATTCTCTGCTGTGGAGACAGTAGTCCATTATGTCCTGTACACAGGCTTCCATAATGAAGAAAAGCTGGCTTCTAATTTCCTGATTGCTGTTTGACTTACTTGACATCTAAGAATAGAGTTTCTTGCAGTAACTTGGTGTTCTGAGGAAGTGAGAGGGAGATTCCACTTGCTCAGATGAGCTGATTCTTAATTTGAAATATCCAATTAATATGTAGACTTGACATACCCTTTAAAATGTGCTGTGTTCATATTAAAATAAACATGACCTGCTTCGTTTGTATCTCTTCCTCTTCTAAGACTGATTGCTATCAACTTTAAAATACTGATTATAGCAGAATGTTTTGTGGGGGATTTAAGGTAACTCTTCAGTGTTGCTTTGTATAATGTGTAGCTTAATTAATGTATAATTAAAAGTAAGCTGCACCACTGTAGTTACCTGTATGCTTATACACAGAAGGTATTTACTGACTTAGCCTGATTTTGCTGTTTTCTAAAATGTGCTGCTTTGAGAAAAAGAATATAACTGCAGAAACATTTTTCTTTCACAAAGGATGAATGTAAAAGAAGAATTGTGACTGGGGTGGGAACTTGAAGTCACAGTAATACTTAGTTTGTTCTGTGTGCCTTCTAGTGCTTTCAGTACTTAATACTTACAGTTTATGTTCCATTTCTTGATTTATCTTATTAGTGGTTTAAATACGACAAATCCATTGAGAAGTCTGATATACACCAGTGTTTTCTTTAAGCTTGAAATCTCCTGAATGAAACTCCAAAGACCTTTCATCTTAATGATGGTTAGCTATGTCTAATATAAAAAAGCTGGTGTCGGAGGATAAAGCCTGTGCTTTTGCATACATAACAAAAGCACAGAAAAATGTGTAGAAGAATACATGGAAATAGTGTAGTGATGTTTGATCAATATTGTTACTGCTTAGAGGAGATCTTGAGGTTGTGAAAGTTACATGAAAATAACTCAATAGCCTTTAGATCAATGAAAAGATTAGATGTTACCAGGGAACAAAACAAAAACCAGATCCAATTGTTCAAATTTCTGATAACACCACAGGTGCATTGTAACGTGTACTTCTTGAGTACTTCTTAAGTACTTAATCTAGGGACTGAAAAACAGCATAGAGCTGAAGAAGGTTCAGTGAAGGGCATCAAGGACAACTGAAAGACTTTAACAAATAACCTGCATTTCCCAGCTATCTTTTGTCTTCTGTCTCCACTCAAGTGTTGTGGCTGCAGTATCTTGTAAACTTAGAAATAACAAACTTAATTCCCACAACTCAGTATAGATGCCAAAACGATCCCCAGCCAACCAAAATACAGTTATTAGGGGAGTGACCTTACCTTGTCACTTGAAATTAAGAGGATTGTCTATTCATCTGGTCATATACAGAGCTATTATCCTTATTGACGGACATATGAAACAATAACTTTCTCGAAGTTGACTGAATTTTTGTTCTTAATCTAAAAATGTATAAAATGGATTTCTTTGTCTGTATCTGGCACTGTTACTCAAACTACTATATTTTTAACCCTTGATCCCTGAAACAATGTAGAGTCTGATGAGAGGTAGTTTGTTGGTAAGGATGAATAAATATCACCAATGTCATTCATTACACTAAGGTTCTAAATTAAATTAATAAAAGCAGAATTTTCATTTTGGACAGTGGTTTTATAATCAGTAAAGATAGCGTGCTTTAGCAGTTAAGAATTCTTTACATTAGCAAGAGAAACAAAATTTGTGATATTATTAAAATATGTATAGCGAATAGTTACTAATCAAAAAAAAGCAAAAAGCATAAGAAATTGCTAGATATGTTTCAGGTTATGCTGGATAAAAAGGGATTGCAGCTTTATTTAAATATAGTAGGAAAAAAGGTCATGATTTTTCTAAAGCTGAAAGATGTGTCATGGTCGAAGATCTGTCTCAATAAAACGGGTTAAACTGTTCTTAATGTTGTCTTTAGGAAAGTTGGACTGTAAATCCTTTGTGCAGCATCATGTTGTCATGTAAGTTTTCACCTGTGATATGTAGGACTGACACTGCCCAGTCTGGTTGTGATCTTTACAAAATGCATGAAATAGCTTATCTAATTCACGGGATGAATGATTGTATCTTAAGAGGTCTTTTATTTCAGTTGCTGAGTTTGCCTTTCCCTGAAACTTGGGATTACGATAAAAATAAGACCCCTGTAACCATTTAGTTATGATCTGTGGGAATTTGTATAGAGTTAAGAAAAACAGCTAATTATTAGTCAGTTTGTTTATGTATTGGATTGATATTGAAAGAAAGGGTTCTTTGCCCTGCTGCCCACAAAAGGTGTCTGAACAAAAAGACTTGAGTTATATGAAAAACCTTAGTTTCTAAATTGAAAATCAGTTTTACATTTGGATATGAAAATTCTATAGGTGCTGCTTTGATTGAATAACTTTAAGTGTTGTTGTACACCCTCACTCATATTTGGCAGTGGGAGATCATTTTCAGTTCTGTATACTCTGCACGTGGGGAATAATTAGATTTGCATACAGAATTTCACCACCACTTGGTGGCAGTACCTGGCTTCAAAAAGACCTGGCTTTGAGGAGATAAAAGTGACTTTGATTTTGTACAACTGTAGGTTAAGAGGGAGCAGATTTGTTTTTAAATTTATCAAAGTCAGTTTTATGTTTTAGAAGTGAAAATACTTTTTACTTAACATACTGGAAGGATTTGCGTTTGTGTGTCTCTCTGGAAAAACTTGCTATTGTATCTAATACGTAATTTATTTCTTGTGTTAACAGTATTCTTAGAAGATGTATTTACTGTCCCCTAGTTTAATTATTTTACCTTTACTTCTAGCATTTTACTTCAAAAAGTGTACTTCAGGTCATTTTAGAACATAAAATTTGCTTCATGGTAGCGTTCTTTGTACAATGGTTTTATCTTGTGTAGCTAAATAGAGGAGTACCAAATCTTATTTGCATTCAAAATGTTCTCAGCATTTCACTTATTTTATTTACTGATACAATTTTTTTGAAAGTACACCCTAGTAGTTTTTTCTGTTGACAAATCTTGTAAAAGTTTGTGCACTTACTCGTACTTCTTGCCTCTCAGTTGTGCCAATTCAGCAGTTTGTGGGGCCCAGCCTTTTAAACTGGATAATGAAATTGTGAAAGGAGTAATGTAGGGAAGAAGGCAGGAGTTACTTAAATTGGTTTTACTGCAGAGAAAAACTTCATTCTAATATATAGCAGAGTAATTTGATACTCTGGTATGGCTTCATGTTGAGGCTACTTCCTCTTCTTTGTAAGCCAGAATCTTATGTGGTGACAGCAGGTCTTTCATTTTGTTATTATCCCACATGTAAGAACTATAGTGGTGAGATTAGCGCCTGGAAGAAAGTGGATACTCCCTGAAATGTGCTCTTTGTGAAACATCTTAACTGTGACTGGAGTTAGAACAACATTGTTGATAAGAGTGGGTTCTATGAGAAGGAAGTATTTATTACTGTATTGGCTAAAAAACTGACACCGAAAATCTAGCATCCTTAGACCCCTCTGAGGTGTCTTGTATGAAGAAAGCATCTAAATAAATTGTGATACAGAATACAGATTCACTCTGTGGATTGTCCAGAATTGTAAAAATGCTTTGGAAAGGCATACTTATAAACGTGCGTGTGGTAATACTACTTAGTGATAATACTATTTTATTAAATAAGGGAACAGGCATGCTGGAAGAGATGTAGAAGGGAGAAGGGTGTCAAGTTACAGTTCTGCTATGATGATGTTTACACAACTTGGGGCAAAATGCACTTTTGCTATGTATTTTTGTGTAATTTTCTTAAGCTGTCACACTGATAAATCTGAAGTTAGTGGTTGGAAACTTTTTAAAATGAAGAATGCCTTGTATTTATATTACTGGTATTTTGAAATTAAATAAAGTAGATAGTATAAGCATATGGAACACTCTAAGGAGGAGTAAAGTAGGAAGGGATTGGGATACCATATGGGAAAGTGTACTGAAACAGAATCACAGAATAGCTGAGGTTAGAAGGGACCTGTGGAGATCTTGTCCAGCCCGCTTCCTTGAGCAAGGTCATCCAGAGCAGCTTATCAGGGACTACATCTGGACAACTTTTGAATGCCTACCAGGATGGAGGTTCTAGAACGTCTTCAAGCATCCTACGTAAATAATTCTCACAGTAAAGAAGTTTTCCTTTTCTTCAGGTGGAAACTCACGTATTTTGGTTTGTACCCATCGTTTATCCTGTCACTCATCATCACTGGGAAAAGTCTGACATCCATCTTTTTGTACCTTCCCTTTGGATGTTTGTACATGCTGGTGAGGTCCTCCTAACCCTTCTCTTTTCTCCAGGCTGAACAGTCCTGACTATCAATCTTTCACTATGTAAGATGCTTCAGTCTTTTGTCTTAATGATAAAGCTGAAGTTAGTGGTTGGAAACTTTTTTAAAAATTAGGAATGCCCTTTACTGGATTCTCTGATAGCTACATATTTCTCTTGGACTGGTTAGCCCAAAATGGGATACGGTGCTGCAGATACAACCTTACAAGTGCTGAGTTAAGGGGAAGGATCACTACTTCCATTTTGCTAGCAACAGTCTTAATGCAGAACAGGATACTGTTACCTACCTTTGCCACAAAAAAAGGCACATTGCCAGCTCACATTCAGCTTGTCCAACAAGACCCCCCCAGGTACAGCTCTGCAAAGCTGCATTCCATCATGTATAGGTGCTTGGGGTTATTCATGGGCTTAATGCTTTACTTTGAACTTCATTTCAGGCGTCCTGTTGAAATCCATTTGAATGACAGCACAAGATGGTGGTGTATCAGTCACTCTACTCAGTCTTGTATCCTCAGCAAACTTGCTGAGGAATCTTTCTGCCCTGTCATCCAGGTCATTAATAAAGGTGTTGATCAGTGTTGAACTCGGTAGACTAGAGGATACAACATTTGTTACTGACCACCAACTACACTTTGTACCACTGATATGAACTCTTTTTTTTTTTTTTTTTTTTTTTGACAGCCTGATAAAAATGGTACTATACAAAAAAAAAATTTAAAAGAGCAGGGCTTTTGTAAGAGATAAAAATTCTTTTCTGAAACATACCTTTTTTTTTTAGATAGAAAAGAGGTGTGAGCACATGAGATTGACATAAAGGAAAATAATGTATCTGTGCATGTACAAGTATGTATGGGAATGGTTTTGGACAGAAAGTGTGTATTATCACAGTGTCAAGTCATTTTTCAGACTTTTGTTGCATTTGGGGAAATTTAGTGTTTGTAGTTCTCATCTTCAGTAGAAGTTGCTTTGCAGTTAGAACTAGATCATGCTGCTAAAAATCCAAGCTATAGACAAGAGCTGCAGGAATACAAAGCCTTGTCTGTCCTCAGAGAAGTTGTGGAGTGCTGAGGAGTTGCCAGATAGTGTGTGACTGCTAAGTTACCAGATTCAAAGTCTTTTTTTTTTTTTNGCTTTTTAAGAAAGTGTTTCATTAGAAAAAGATTTTCAGGTATATTTTCTGACAGCGTGCTTCAGGTTTGATGCTTCCAGCTGTAACCTTACTGAAAAGAAAGGCTGCTTTTGCATGATGATTCTTCTGTAATTCAATTTCTCTTTGGTCAAGTTTTTCCACAGAGTATGACAAGTTAGTGAATCTTTCAACAGTATAACAAGAGGTTATACTATGGCTGGCCATAATTTTGTATTTCTTTATTTAGGAATAATGCAACTTCTTTGTGTTTTATCAGTATTTTTTCATGCTGCTTTAACAATATTTTTTACTATAGGAGTCTGATTAGCTGTAAGAATTTTCTGATGTACATGTGTGAACAGCTATGGATCTTCAGACTGTAGTTATATTAATAACCATAGACTTATATACAAAGTAGGTGTGGGAGGGCAGTGTTCATGGTGTTGTGCATATTAAAACAAGCTGTCTCTTCACTGCAGAAGTTTAAAAATAAATCCAGACATGTCCAGGTGAATTTGTGGGTTTCAAAGCTAAGTAAGGCAGTTTACAGATAGTCAGTGTCTCTTCTGTGCAGAAGGGAATGTATTCTCAACAACTTAGTTTGCAAACATGAGTAGAAGCTTGAGGAAGGTGAGTCACTGACGACTCCTCTTTTTGTCAGGCTGCGTGGCAGTGTTTCCATATGAAGGGTGGATCTTCATATATATTTTAAAAGGAAGTGGAAAACAAAATATTCTTCCAATGATTAACAACATATCATTAATTTATTGACTTTGGATGTTTACATTGCTAGATAACACCCAAAACTCAGGAGATGGGAACTCTGTGCATTTCTACATGCAAGAGGCAAAAATATTATGCAGCTATCCTCTAAGTAAATTTTTTTTCCCCTCAAGATATTGCTAATTTATGTTAATTTCCTACTCTCTACAAACTTGCTTTTTCCAAAGCTGCTTAAATATTTCACTTTTGATAGAAATTCTGTGCTTGACTTTTCCTATGATTGTCAAATGAGTAGGCTGTAATGGGGCAAAATGTAAGAAGGTGCACACTCTTCAGTCCTGTGTCATGATGTACTTGAAGCTCTCTGGTCTGCTGTTTGTTGCCTAAAAAGTCTGTGATGTTGGTGCAATCATCTTCAATATACTCTGTCATTTGAGAAAGCTTTATTACAGGAATGCTTTTCAGTAAAATGGTAAGTTTTGTTTGTTTTCTCTATTTACATAGTAGTCTTGAAGAAAAATCTAAATGGGAACTGCGCAAGCCTGAAACACCTTTCCTTTCTCTTGAATATTTGAATAATTTGTTTAATTTCCTACTATCTGCTCGAAGAACTTGACTTATGAGAAGTTACTTAGTGCAGGACAAGTATATTTTTGCCTTCATTACAGCACTGCTGAAAGACACTATATTCGGTTTCTCTAATAACTAGGCTGATTAAGTTAATTTAGGAGATTATGTCTTAAGTTTTTGTACCACGTAATAATCGCTCTGTGCTTTTAGGTCATTGGCTTGAATTTATGCATTTAATGAGAAACTTGATAGGAAAATGCAGAAAAACACTTAATGCCTTTCACAAACTCAACCAAATTATTGTCTTAATCTTTCAACTCAGTGCTTTCAGATCTTTTGTAAATCCTTATAAATAACTTGGGGTGTGTACCAAACTGACATATCTCTGACTAGAACTGCTAATAGGCAAGAGTGTAGTACACTTATCTACACGAGTGTAAGCTTTAATGAACTAGTGTTGCATGAAGGCAGCATTCTTGGTGTGTGACCCTGTCACATAGCAAGCGTCATTATGAGATAAGAACTTGAAAATGCTGTAAACCTACTGTAATAAATACAATTAATAGTGTACA
The DNA here is from genome assembly GCA_013399055.1 of Ramphastos sulfuratus. NCBI lineage: Eukaryota > Metazoa > Chordata > Aves > Piciformes > Ramphastidae > Ramphastos > Ramphastos sulfuratus. The sequence continues at coordinate 61,062 of WBNM01012208.1, forward strand.
TAGAACAATGGCATTACATGCATTTCTGTCAAAAAGAATTATTAATGAACAGGAAGTGGACATCATAAATTGGTGGTGGGAAGGTTGCATCTAATCTGAATTACTGAGTGACCTAGGAAGCTTGCTCAAAGGGATTAGCGAATAATTATGTTAATGTGCAATTATCACCTCATTTCTTCTATAGTAACCTCAAGATGTAGTGTAGTAAGGGTGTTATAGCAAGTGCTGATAGTTTGCAAAAATACTGATGTTCAAGATTTTTGAGACAGTAAGATTAGCTTAAGGCATTTCAGTTGTGATCTGTCAGCTTGAAGATAGGTCTGACCTTACACTTTTAATGCTTACTGTGTCTGGCCACAGGCAATCGTATCTGCAGAACTCATTATGATTTTAGATAGTGATGTTTTGTTGAGGAAAAAATACTAAAAATATGTAAATTTAAAAGTACTTAATTTAATAACCAACTAAGCCACATCCCACTCCTAAATAATTGGTTGTTTTCTACATATCAGTGTGAAATAATTTCTACATGGTGTATCATGTAAACCAAATGTAACATTAACTGCACTACCGTCATTCTAGGCTTAACTGAAATAATTGCATTTAATTTGGTGCAATCTTTTAGATAAAGTGTGTTTAAAAGGTGTGAGCCTGAGACTGTGTATATGGATAGGCTTTTTGAACATTGCCATTTTTACACTTTATCTCCTCAGTATATTGCACTATATGCTTAAAACCAGATTACATCAACTCTATGGTGCTTGCCCTGGTAGAGGATATAAGAAATGCTATTTGCAGTAAGTTAAAAATTTGATCTCAGTGACTAATTTTTAATTTCTCAAATATATAGTCATGAATCCTTACCAAGTATATTTTGTCATAAATAATTTTGTGTTTCTGATACGCTGTAGTGGAGATACTTTTAAAACTGTGATGGAAACATGCAAAGAATGTTGTATGGCCTTGGTTATATCTTAGTTTTTACAATGACTGACTTTTTAAATCCCCCCCACTCCTGAATAGATCCTAAAATTAGATGATAACATTTCCTCAAAAATGATGGCATTATGCAGAATGTTTTCTCACATGTATCTAGTTAAACCTGTTATTGTTACTGCATAAATTTCTGCATGTGGAGTAGACAATGTAAATGAGATAGCGCATCTTGATTCAGTGTCATCACAAGACTCTAAATTACTGTAATTTTAAAAGATATTGTATATATTTTCTTTAATACATTGCTGTTAAAACTACTTCTTGTCCTGCACGTAAAATAGTGGATTGTACCACCCTGATAGCTGGGAAAAAAGTGTGATAATTAGCAGAAAATTATTAAAATGTAACAATGATGTTATTGATACAGTTAGGACACCAAAATCTGTAGGGACAACTGTATAGAAGACTTCTAATCAGATCCATATGGAATAGTTCACAGTCTTCATAAATACACTATATGAAAAGGAGTCTCCTACATTGTTGCACAGTGTCATGTTTTGGATATTGTTCGTGATAACTCTGAAGAGAGTTTTGGTTTAAAGGTGATCTTACTGGGCCCTGGCCACGTATTTATCTTAAGCTTCTACAAAACCATACAGACACTAAATATTAGTGTTAAGAGTGACAAGAGTTCGCCTTCATCACGTAAGCCTGTGAAAAGTTTTCTGGAGCCATTCTGATAATGAGGATTGCAGTCTCCAAGCAGGCATAATATTCTCAGTTTGCCTCCCTGCTGTTCAGGGGGTACCAATGAAGTCTCTTTAAATGGGGAGCGTCTATTTTTCCTCTGAACCTCTCACACCAGAACAGATGGGTGGAACTTGGAACATGGGAGGTTTTTCCTCAGAGGTGGTAACAGCGAAGCCACTCATTATCGCTGAATTTACCACTTTGTTAGCAGCATTGCTTCCTGTTGAGAAAAGCTAATATGGGCTCTCAAATTGACTGAGCATACGTTTGTCTACCTCTGCAGTAGCAAAACAATGAAAATGCACATCTGGGGCAAAATTGGCTTGCTACATTTCTTCTAAACTTTTTGTGACTATGCTCTGCTGCCTGATACTGTATGAAGCTTACATTGTTCAGTTGCAATTGTTGGAGCTGTTGTGCATCCCTGTAGATTTCACTTATTTTAATGTATTTTTGTGTTCTCGCTTGTTAGTATGCATTTGCACTGTGTCTTGCTAACTTGTGTAGGTGATGTAAAGTCTCCTTCTGGGTGGTGCATTATCACCATTTTAGGGTAATAGCTTGGAATATGATCTTATCGGAAGGTTTTGTTGTGGTGGAAAATGACCCATCTAAAAACAGCAAAGAAATGCAAAAATCTAAGAAATGGGAAGATGATAAACTGGAGTGTCTAGTAGAATATTTGCATAAAGGTATGTTGCAGATAAATAATACAACCAAATACTTCATACACTTTGAACATTTCATATTCATCTTACATGAATGCTGCTGTATCTAAATAAGATAGTTTGATGAGTAGCAAAGGAAATATTTTTTTGATTGCAACCTGTTTTCATTATATTTACACTCCAAATACAGTTTCTTTAGCTTTGAAATAGTAAATAACTCATTTTGTAAATAAATGATAGTTTTATTTTTTAAAACTTAAAAGAGGCTAAAGTGTTTTTTTTTCCTTCTGCTGATTTTAAACAAAAGAAGGACAATATCAGAATTTCCATGGGGCCATAGCTAACTTTGAATTGTGTGGATAGCCGTCATAATACTGAATTGAAAAACTGTTAGAAATGTTGGACTCGCTTTAGTGTGTAACGTATAAAGATGAAAGGAGTGTTGTTTAACCAGATTGTTCTCTCTCCTTAGGAAAAAAAGAATGTCAGGAGTGGTCTTTCTTGATTTCGATGAAGGACCATTGCAGGGAGCCATGGATATTAGTTGTGAGTTAAAACATCTTAATTCAAAGACTCTAAGTAATTACTTTTAACTCTAATCGAAGTGTTAATTAGTAACCAAAGCTAAGCATGTGATAGTAGAAATCAAATACCCCAAAAGATCAAAGTGAATAGTACTCTTTAAGGGTATATTATATGATTTCTGTAAAATAGGTATTTCTGGCTTCTAGGTGGGTGTTTCAATGCCTTGTGCTTACTGTATTCTAAGGACCCATATAAGAAGTAAATGCCGGAGGACTTAAGTTCATACTGCTGTTTATTACATGCCAATTTGCATGTGTAGGCAACTTCCCATTGTGCTTACTAAGCATTGAGCATGACTGGGTATGGTTTTGTGTATGAATGAAAGGCATTTGTAGAAAGACATTTATGTATACAAGGCCCCTTACAGAAGAAATTGATATGTGCTAGTTTTCAGTGCTAGTCGATACTATTACTGTTATGTTCTAGATTCAAAATGGTGATTTCCTCTGGTAGGTAATTTTTTTTTTTTTTTTCCTAATTGCAAGGTTTTTTTCCATTTTCAAGAATGTGCTGTTTTATTTGCTTATCATTTATAATGAACTTACATAAGCATGATCTGTTTTATTTATTTTAAAGCTAGGAGAGTCCTGATGTAAGAAGAGAATGGAAAGACATGTTATTTTTTCAAAGATTTTGAACCTTTCCTATGCATGTCAGATACTGTGTCTTCTCCTTTAATACCAATATAAACACTTTTGCAGGCTTCTGTGTAGCATCAGCTCAGTTCTATACACTGAAAGAATTGCTACTTTGAGATAAGGATTATTTTAGTTTCCTAGGTGCTTAAAGGAAAATACAGTTACTGTTTGGTTTGTTTGGATTTTTTTTCTTTAAAACATACAAAACCAAACAGTGACAACCAAATACTGAAATGACTAGCAAGATGTCCAAGTGGCCATTACTCCTGACTTGTTTCACTTCTAGAAAACAACTAAGGATAAACTCTATGTTTATGTACATGTAGAATACATTTGCACAGGTTTTAAAAATCTTATTTCTCCCATCTTGCTTGCATGTAAGTTGTCAGGCTTTTTTTGAACTGAGTTACCAGGATTTTTGCTCTATTACTATAGCATAGCAAAAAGTATATATTTTTTTCACTAATTTTAAATGTGTCTCGAATATCCAAAATATATGTTTTGAACTTGTTAAAAAATTTGGTTTTAGATGACTGTGTGAAGAAGGGTGATTTTAAAGAAAGCTATAGATTAAAATTGCCATTATTTTTGTGATTGTCTGATCGTTTTCTTGTTTGCTTTTTAGTATAAATGTTCTTAATGGACAGACCAGCACTATGGATGATTTAGAGAGAAATACTGAAGTCACTGGTGCTAAAGAAGAAGAGGAAATCATATGTGATGATAATTTCATATCTGAGGAAGAAGGTGGCATTCCTAAACCACAGGAGAGCGATGCGTCATTTCAGACAAACAATACATTGACTCTGTCTGAGGAGCTATCAAGGGACAGATCTGAAAAAGCCTTAAGTGGAGGCCAGACTTCTCTATTTATACATGCTGGTGCTCCTACTGTTTCTAGCGAAAACTTTATCTCGTCTAGAGGAACTGCTGTTAATGGACCAGTTTCACACTCCACTTCAACTAAGACTTCCATTATGAATAAAGGCAGTGTTTCATTAACCACCGGACAGCCCGTAGGTCATCACACAGATTCCTGCTCAACTTTAACAGTGGTTCGTGATCTTCAGCTGCCTGCAAAGAGTGCAACACAGAAATCAAATCAGCACCAAGTTTTATTTTTGTTACCCGATGTAGCACATGCTAAGAGCCTGACTCATTCCATTAAAAATCTACCTACCTCTTCTTCAGTTGGTTGTGATTCACAGAAATCAATAGGAACTAGTGTAGATAGCACTTTAGTAGGCCCTGTAGAAGTCTGTGAGGATGACAAAAATTTGCTAGTAAAAGATGATTGTGTCGATACATTAACAGGTGTTTCCTCAGGTACAGGTGGTTTCAGATCAGGATGTGATCCCAGCTGGGATCCACAAAAAGAGTTCATCCAGTTCCTTATGACAAATGAAGAAACAGTAGAAAAATCTCCCGTTCACTGTAAAGTAGGCTCAGAAAAAAAGCGAAAAAGGAAAATGGATGTTAGTAAAATAACACGCTATACTGAGGACTGTTTTGATGATAGCAGTTGTATTCCTAGTAAATCAAAACTATTAAATGTTGACTTCCTAGAGCAGAATGAGGACTTAGAAATAGAACCACAAAAATACTCACTGAGTAAAGTAAAGCCTGAATCTGCAGATGAGGAGCTGGAAGCTGTTGATGCCATACAGCAGCTCATTTATAGTCCTACTAGTAACTGTGCAGAAGATACTTCTCCTGTTCACACTAGCACTTTTCTTTCCAACACTTTAAAAAATAAATGTGAACAGAATGATTCTGAATCACCGTCTACTTTTAGTACTGATGAACCATCATTTTATCCCTGTACAAAGTGCAATGTGAATTTTAGGGAGAAGAAACATCTGCATAGGCATATGATGTACCATTTAGACGGAAACAGTCATTTCCGACATCTTAATGTCCCCAGGCCCTATGCATGTAGGGAATGTGGAAGGACATTTCGAGATCGTAATTCACTTCTTAAACACATGATAATTCACCAAGAAAGAAGGCAGAAACTGATGGAAGAAATACGTGAGCTGAAAGAACTTCAGGATGAGGGTAGGAATGCACGGTTACAGTGTCCACAGTGTGTGTTTGGTACCAATTGTCCCAAAACGTTTGTGCAGCATGCAAAGACCCATGAAAAAGATAAAAGATATTATTGCTGTGAGGAGTGCAATTTCATGGCTGTGACGGAAAATGAACTGGAATGCCATCGAGGAATTGCTCATGGAGCAGTAGTCAAATGTTCTATTATTGGTAGTGACATGTCCCAGAGGAAAGCACAGAAAAAGGCATCCTTGAAAAATCCATATTTGGGATCCTCAAAAAAGTCATCAACATATATGTGTAAGATGTGTCCATTTACTACTCCAGTTAGAAGCATTTTAAAAAAACACATGGAATATTTGCACCCAGCATCATGCATTGATCCCTTTGGTAGCCATCTTAGACTAGAAAAAAGAAAAGGCAGGATGATAGAAGAATCTTTAGAATTTGGTAGCAGGACAAAACAGTTGATGAAACAATCTTCTACTTTTCCAAAGAACTCTGTTTTAAAACAGGATGTAAGAAGATCATTTGGCTCTACTTCTCAGTCCGGTAGCTTCGCAAAACTTCATAAGAGACCCTACAGGATACAGAAGGCTCGGAAAAGCGTTTCACAGTCATCTGTAAGTGTATGCAATCTAAATTCTACAAACAAGAACTATTTAATTAGAAATAGCATTGACCAGAAGCCTTAATGTTTTCATCAAGCAGCAAAGCAGAAAGCTTGTAATTGTTTATATAGATACAAATATGGAAACTACAGTGTGATTTTAAAAAATCTAATGACTCTTACCCTTTACATTTAAAAAAGGAAGAGTCCAAATCTGTCAGTTTCTTACATTTATTTTCTTCATCAAGTAGGTCTCATAATAATTGTTTTGTCATGGTTTCAAATAATGGTTGCAAAGGGGCAGAAGGCTGTAAAGATCGTAGACGTGTAGCTGTAAAAAGAATGGTTAAAGAATCCAGGAGGGAAGGCTCTGTTACAGGAGATTATTTGGATTGCTATCCAGATTTTCTACATAAAATGACTATTGTTGTTTTACAGAAATTAAACTCTGCTGAAAAAAAAGACAGCTATGAAACGGAGGATGAAAGTTCATGGGATAATGTTGAACTATGTGAATACACTACACAGTCTATGGAGGATGAATCTTACAGTGATATTAATCAGGAGCATGTAAACCTATTCCCTATATTCAAAGGTAAAATGGAAGATCATGAAGCTGGTGATAAATCTTCACTTAGTTATGAGCAGAATGATGGCTTTTATTTTGAGTATTATGAAGATGCCGAGGGTAGTAACTTCCTGCATGATTTGCATGATCCTCAGAATTTGGAAAACGTAGGATCAGCATTGCCAAAGCATAATTCAGTTTTCCATTGGACTGATTTGTCACTTGAAAAGAAGTCCTGCCCATACTGTCCAGCAACCTTTGAAACAGGTGTTGGATTGTCCAATCATGTCAGAGGACATCTTCACAGAGCTGGACTAAGCTATGAAGCCCGTCATGTTGTTTCACCAGAACAAATAGCAACAAGTGACAAAATGCAACACTTTAAAAGAACTGGAACAGGAACTCCTGTTAAACGTGTTAGAAAAGGTAAGGTGTTTTTTCTGTGGTGGTTCATTTCTTTTTTTAATTGGGGTATAAAGTAATGGGGATGAAAGGATTTACTGAGCACTAAACAAGACTTGCTTTGTCTTGTAAAGCCTCTCTTTTTGTGATTCAATATTGTTATGGTTAACTGTATATAATTGTCTAAAAACATAATTATTTTCTTTGTAGCAGTTGAGAAATCTGAAACTTCCTCTGAGCATACGTGTCAGCTCTGTGGCGGCTGGTTTGATACTAAAATTGGATTGTCTAATCACGTGCGAGGACACCTGAAGAGGCTTGGCAAAACCAAGTGGGATGCACACAAGTCCCCTATCTGTGTTCTGAATGAGATGATGCAAAATGAAGATAAGTATGAAAAAATCCTAAAGGCTTTGAACAGTCGTCGCATTATTCCCAGACCGTTTGTTGCTCAGAAATTTGCATCAAATGATGACTTTTTGTCTCAGAATGTTATACCTCTTGAAGCGTACCATAATGGCCTAAAGACTGAAGATACATCTGTGTCTGCATCAGAGGAGGAAGGGCTGAGTTTCCTAAATGAATGTGATGCAACAAAAGCAGTACTACATGCAAGAAAAAAACATCAGTCACTTACACTGATAGAACTCCTGAAAAATAAGAGGTTAGGAGAAGAAAGGAATCCTGTTATTTCTCCTCAAAAGATTCATAATCAAACTGCAAGAAAGAGGTTTGTTCAAAAATGTGTTCTTCCATTAAATGAAGACAGTCCATTGATGTATCAGCCACAAAAAATGGACTTGACTATGCAGTCAGGTAAGAAGATGTTTCTCGTGGTCTTGACAACATTTCCAAAGAATCTTTTAATTCATAGAATACGTACAAATGCAGAGTATTTTATTTGGGGTTCTTTTCGTTTAATTCTTACTTCATTTCCAGAGGACACTGACTGCAAGAAGTAGCACATCAAATTTATCTAACATGTTTTTCCTCATATGAAAAAAACAAACAAACAAAAAACCCACAAAAAACCAAAAACCAAACCCACCAAACAAAAACAAATCTTAAAAAAACAAAACTGAGAGGTTTTTTTGCATGAGACATCATTCCTGTTCTGCATATGCTTAGGCATACGAATCCAAAGCAAACACAAAATGAGCCTCAGTAGGGAAGAAGATACATCCTCCTGTAATGAATTGAAATGTCCATGTATATTTGGTAGTTTAACAGTTCTGAAATGTTTGGGCTTGTAACCCTGGTTTTGATCATTAAAACAGCTGGTTTGGGAACTGCTTCCTTTAAATCTTTGAGGTTTGTGCAAAGTAGCATTTACTCAAACTAACAGAACTGTTGATACCATTATAAACACATAATACTCCAAACTGGTGAATCACTGTCAACTAATTGTGATGTTTTTAGGCAAATGTACTCTTACAACATAGATTAATTCTTGTTTGTTTCAAAATTGTGGCTGCTGTGAGAAATGCTTGCTTAGTGCCTGTCTATCCTGAATGAAGACCCATACTGGTTCAAGCTTTGTTGGAATACAGTTGTAGTCAGTTGGTTTCTAAGGTACAGCCTCTGAGTGGTATGGACAGAAATCGCCCCTCCACTGACAGTTGTGCTAATGAAACAATTCCGTAATCAACTTCCTAGATCCTGTATATACTAATAGAGCAGAGGTTTAGAGTGATATTTTTAACCTACTTGTCACATAACTGCTGTGTCTATTGGGAGATTATTACATCATCCTTTTTAATGTGTATGTAGAGCTTACATTTACCTGTTTCTTGTTTGGACACCACTTTATGATGCTACAGGATTCTTTAGATTGAGGAGCAGGATCTTAATTTTATACCCTGANGTTCTAGTTTTCAGGGCTAGTCGATTCTATTACTGTTATGTTCTAGATTCAAAATGGTGATTTCCTCTGGTAGGTAATTTTTTTTTTTTTTTCCTAATTGCAAGGTTTTTTTCCATTTTCAAGAATGTGCTGTTTTATTTGCTTATCATTTATAATGAACTTACATAAGCATGATCTGTTTTATTTATTTTAAAGCTAGGAGAGTCCTGATGTAAGAAGAGAATGGAAAGACATGTTATTTTTTCAAAGATTTTGAACCTTTCCTATGCATGTCAGATACTGTGTCTTCTCCTTTAATACCAATATAAACACTTTTGCAGGCTTCTGTGTAGCATCAGCTCAGTTCTATACACTGAAAGAATTGCTACTTTGAGATAAGGATTATTTTAGTTTCCTAGGTGCTTAAAGGAAAATACAGTTACTGTTTGGTTTGTTTGGATTTTTTTTCTTTAAAACATACAAAACCAAACAGTGACAACCAAATACTGAAATGACTAGCAAGATGTCCAAGTGGCCATTACTCCTGACTTGTTTCACTTCTAGAAAACAACTAAGGATAAACTCTATGTTTATGTACATGTAGAATACATTTGCACAGGTTTTAAAAATCTTATTTCTCCCATCTTGCTTGCATGTAAGTTGTCAGGCTTTTTTTGAACTGAGTTACCAGGATTTTTGCTCTATTACTATAGCATAGCAAAAAGTATATATTTTTTTCACTAATTTTAAATGTGTCTCGAATATCCAAAATATATGTTTTGAACTTGTTAAAAAATTTGGTTTTAGATGACTGTGTGAAGAAGGGTGATTTTAAAGAAAGCTATAGATTAAAATTGCCATTATTTTTGTGATTGTCTGATCGTTTTCTTGTTTGCTTTTTAGTATAAATGTTCTTAATGGACAGACCAGCACTATGGATGATTTAGAGAGAAATACTGAAGTCACTGGTGCTAAAGAAGAAGAGGAAATCATATGTGATGATAATTTCATATCTGAGGAAGAAGGTGGCATTCCTAAACCACAGGAGAGCGATGCGTCATTTCAGACAAACAATACATTGACTCTGTCTGAGGAGCTATCAAGGGACAGATCTGAAAAAGCCTTAAGTGGAGGCCAGACTTCTCTATTTATACATGCTGGTGCTCCTACTGTTTCTAGCGAAAACTTTATCTCGTCTAGAGGAACTGCTGTTAATGGACCAGTTTCACACTCCACTTCAACTAAGACTTCCATTATGAATAAAGGCAGTGTTTCATTAACCACCGGACAGCCCGTAGGTCATCACACAGATTCCTGCTCAACTTTAACAGTGGTTCGTGATCTTCAGCTGCCTGCAAAGAGTGCAACACAGAAATCAAATCAGCACCAAGTTTTATTTTTGTTACCCGATGTAGCACATGCTAAGAGCCTGACTCATTCCATTAAAAATCTACCTACCTCTTCTTCAGTTGGTTGTGATTCACAGAAATCAATAGGAACTAGTGTAGATAGCACTTTAGTAGGCCCTGTAGAAGTCTGTGAGGATGACAAAAATTTGCTAGTAAAAGATGATTGTGTCGATACATTAACAGGTGTTTCCTCAGGTACAGGTGGTTTCAGATCAGGATGTGATCCCAGCTGGGATCCACAAAAAGAGTTCATCCAGTTCCTTATGACAAATGAAGAAACAGTAGAAAAATCTCCCGTTCACTGTAAAGTAGGCTCAGAAAAAAAGCGAAAAAGGAAAATGGATGTTAGTAAAATAACACGCTATACTGAGGACTGTTTTGATGATAGCAGTTGTATTCCTAGTAAATCAAAACTATTAAATGTTGACTTCCTAGAGCAGAATGAGGACTTAGAAATAGAACCACAAAAATACTCACTGAGTAAAGTAAAGCCTGAATCTGCAGATGAGGAGCTGGAAGCTGTTGATGCCATACAGCAGCTCATTTATAGTCCTACTAGTAACTGTGCAGAAGATACTTCTCCTGTTCACACTAGCACTTTTCTTTCCAACACTTTAAAAAATAAATGTGAACAGAATGATTCTGAATCACCGTCTACTTTTAGTACTGATGAACCATCATTTTATCCCTGTACAAAGTGCAATGTGAATTTTAGGGAGAAGAAACATCTGCATAGGCATATGATGTACCATTTAGACGGAAACAGTCATTTCCGACATCTTAATGTCCCCAGGCCCTATGCATGTAGGGAATGTGGAAGGACATTTCGAGATCGTAATTCACTTCTTAAACACATGATAATTCACCAAGAAAGAAGGCAGAAACTGATGGAAGAAATACGTGAGCTGAAAGAACTTCAGGATGAGGGTAGGAATGCACGGTTACAGTGTCCACAGTGTGTGTTTGGTACCAATTGTCCCAAAACGTTTGTGCAGCATGCAAAGACCCATGAAAAAGATAAAAGATATTATTGCTGTGAGGAGTGCAATTTCATGGCTGTGACGGAAAATGAACTGGAATGCCATCGAGGAATTGCTCATGGAGCAGTAGTCAAATGTTCTATTATTGGTAGTGACATGTCCCAGAGGAAAGCACAGAAAAAGGCATCCTTGAAAAATCCATATTTGGGATCCTCAAAAAAGTCATCAACATATATGTGTAAGATGTGTCCATTTACTACTCCAGTTAGAAGCATTTTAAAAAAACACATGGAATATTTGCACCCAGCATCATGCATTGATCCCTTTGGTAGCCATCTTAGACTAGAAAAAAGAAAAGGCAGGATGATAGAAGAATCTTTAGAATTTGGTAGCAGGACAAAACAGTTGATGAAACAATCTTCTACTTTTCCAAAGAACTCTGTTTTAAAACAGGATGTAAGAAGATCATTTGGCTCTACTTCTCAGTCCGGTAGCTTCGCAAAACTTCATAAGAGACCCTACAGGATACAGAAGGCTCGGAAAAGCGTTTCACAGTCATCTGTAAGTGTATGCAATCTAAATTCTACAAACAAGAACTATTTAATTAGAAATAGCATTGACCAGAAGCCTTAATGTTTTCATCAAGCAGCAAAGCAGAAAGCTTGTAATTGTTTATATAGATACAAATATGGAAACTACAGTGTGATTTTAAAAAATCTAATGACTCTTACCCTTTACATTTAAAAAAGGAAGAGTCCAAATCTGTCAGTTTCTTACATTTATTTTCTTCATCAAGTAGGTCTCATAATAATTGTTTTGTCATGGTTTCAAATAATGGTTGCAAAGGGGCAGAAGGCTGTAAAGATCGTAGACGTGTAGCTGTAAAAAGAATGGTTAAAGAATCCAGGAGGGAAGGCTCTGTTACAGGAGATTATTTGGATTGCTATCCAGATTTTCTACATAAAATGACTATTGTTGTTTTACAGAAATTAAACTCTGCTGAAAAAAAAGACAGCTATGAAACGGAGGATGAAAGTTCATGGGATAATGTTGAACTATGTGAATACACTACACAGTCTATGGAGGATGAATCTTACAGTGATATTAATCAGGAGCATGTAAACCTATTCCCTATATTCAAAGGTAAAATGGAAGATCATGAAGCTGGTGATAAATCTTCACTTAGTTATGAGCAGAATGATGGCTTTTATTTTGAGTATTATGAAGATGCCGAGGGTAGTAACTTCCTGCATGATTTGCATGATCCTCAGAATTTGGAAAACGTAGGATCAGCATTGCCAAAGCATAATTCAGTTTTCCATTGGACTGATTTGTCACTTGAAAAGAAGTCCTGCCCATACTGTCCAGCAACCTTTGAAACAGGTGTTGGATTGTCCAATCATGTCAGAGGACATCTTCACAGAGCTGGACTAAGCTATGAAGCCCGTCATGTTGTTTCACCAGAACAAATAGCAACAAGTGACAAAATGCAACACTTTAAAAGAACTGGAACAGGAACTCCTGTTAAACGTGTTAGAAAAGGTAAGGTGTTTTTTCTGTGGTGGTTCATTTCTTTTTTTAATTGGGGTATAAAGTAATGGGGATGAAAGGATTTACTGAGCACTAAACAAGACTTGCTTTGTCTTGTAAAGCCTCTCTTTTTGTGATTCAATATTGTTATGGTTAACTGTATATAATTGTCTAAAAACATAATTATTTTCTTTGTAGCAGTTGAGAAATCTGAAACTTCCTCTGAGCATACGTGTCAGCTCTGTGGCGGCTGGTTTGATACTAAAATTGGATTGTCTAATCACGTGCGAGGACACCTGAAGAGGCTTGGCAAAACCAAGTGGGATGCACACAAGTCCCCTATCTGTGTTCTGAATGAGATGATGCAAAATGAAGATAAGTATGAAAAAATCCTAAAGGCTTTGAACAGTCGTCGCATTATTCCCAGACCGTTTGTTGCTCAGAAATTTGCATCAAATGATGACTTTTTGTCTCAGAATGTTATACCTCTTGAAGCGTACCATAATGGCCTAAAGACTGAAGATACATCTGTGTCTGCATCAGAGGAGGAAGGGCTGAGTTTCCTAAATGAATGTGATGCAACAAAAGCAGTACTACATGCAAGAAAAAAACATCAGTCACTTACACTGATAGAACTCCTGAAAAATAAGAGGTTAGGAGAAGAAAGGAATCCTGTTATTTCTCCTCAAAAGATTCATAATCAAACTGCAAGAAAGAGGTTTGTTCAAAAATGTGTTCTTCCATTAAATGAAGACAGTCCATTGATGTATCAGCCACAAAAAATGGACTTGACTATGCAGTCAGGTAAGAAGATGTTTCTCGTGGTCTTGACAACATTTCCAAAGAATCTTTTAATTCATAGAATACGTACAAATGCAGAGTATTTTATTTGGGGTTCTTTTCGTTTAATTCTTACTTCATTTCCAGAGGACACTGACTGCAAGAAGTAGCACATCAAATTTATCTAACATGTTTTTCCTCATATGAAAAAAACAAACAAACAAAAAACCCACAAAAAACCAAAAACCAAACCCACCAAACAAAAACAAATCTTAAAAAAACAAAACTGAGAGGTTTTTTTGCATGAGACATCATTCCTGTTCTGCATATGCTTAGGCATACGAATCCAAAGCAAACACAAAATGAGCCTCAGTAGGGAAGAAGATACATCCTCCTGTAATGAATTGAAATGTCCATGTATATTTGGTAGTTTAACAGTTCTGAAATGTTTGGGCTTGTAACCCTGGTTTTGATCATTAAAACAGCTGGTTTGGGAACTGCTTCCTTTAAATCTTTGAGGTTTGTGCAAAGTAGCATTTACTCAAACTAACAGAACTGTTGATACCATTATAAACACATAATACTCCAAACTGGTGAATCACTGTCAACTAATTGTGATGTTTTTAGGCAAATGTACTCTTACAACATAGATTAATTCTTGTTTGTTTCAAAATTGTGGCTGCTGTGAGAAATGCTTGCTTAGTGCCTGTCTATCCTGAATGAAGACCCATACTGGTTCAAGCTTTGTTGGAATACAGTTGTAGTCAGTTGGTTTCTAAGGTACAGCCTCTGAGTGGTATGGACAGAAATCGCCCCTCCACTGACAGTTGTGCTAATGAAACAATTCCGTAATCAACTTCCTAGATCCTGTATATACTAATAGAGCAGAGGTTTAGAGTGATATTTTTAACCTACTTGTCACATAACTGCTGTGTCTATTGGGAGATTATTACATCATCCTTTTTAATGTGTATGTAGAGCTTACATTTACCTGTTTCTTGTTTGGACACCACTTTATGATGCTACAGGATTCTTTAGATTGAGGAGCAGGATCTTAATTTTATACCCTGACTTTATTTGGTTCTGTTGGTTTTCTTGTTATTAGCCAGTGCAGGTTAGTAAAACTGGCAGTGCCTAGTTCTTTTTCACTTGTGTTCTCGTCTTCCTTTAAACAAATAAAAACAACAATCCAGCGTGTTCAGAAGTTCTTTCAGGGGACTGCAAAGATGTGGCAATTAATTTCTTAACAAAAGTGGCTTTCTAAAATGACATAGTAGAAGTGGAACAGATTTACATTTAGTGTCTTCTGGGTATCTGTGGTTCTCCTTCAAGATAGGAGATTGCTTAATAAAGGAAGGATATCTTTCACAGGCTTAATAATACGAAAAACAATGCTTATAGGAATAGCTTGCCAAGACTGACACTGTATTGCTTTCTGGTTAGTGTTTGCTGCTGTATACTAGGTAGCATCTATTGGGTTGTGATGAACAACCAGGTGAAAATAAGCATTTGCTTGCATAATACTAACAGTTGCAGATGGGGCTCTGTAAGTCTGTGGCTGAGGTAGCAAAATTTGACAACTAATGCACTGTGCCTATTGAGTTACTAAGAAAATATTTAACATCAAGCTGAAATTCTTCTGTTTTTCCTAAAAAGGTAAATAGTTCTAATTCTGATTTTAGTGTTTAAAAAAAAAATTACCAACCAGGTATTCTTCTGTAACTTTCCTGAAAAAACAGCATGTCTTCTGCTGTAGAATAGGATTCTTTCTTTCCTGCAAACAGAGGCTTTCCATCTGAGTAGTTTTAGGGGTTTTATTTATTCTCATTTATTAGAAGAGAACTTGAAAGATTAGTTGACCAAAACGATCTATCTCTGTAAAATGAAGGGAAAACTTTATGGTGAAGTTGAGTAGAGAATAGGTTATAATGGTGTCTTTGTCTGGTAAGTGAGGAGTTCAGTATTGTTTTACTGTTTCCCTGTGATAAATAGCACGTTGCTTTGTTGATCATTTATTTAGCACAAAGATTTTAGCAAAAAACTTCAAATCATTAACTTTCATTATCAATTGCGCATCTAAAGTAATGAACAGAAAATGCACTGAACAAAATGTTTTGCCTAACAGCTGTTCAGTGGTGTGTTTACCACCTTTTTCTACGAGCCTTCAACAGCAGCCTAAATTAGTATTGAGCTCTTCAGTCTTATGGGTAAAACACTTTTAATTACTGCTTTGTCAAGTAGACTTTTTAAATTCTCTTTATTGGCAATGTTGCATTCTCTGAAATTTTTCCACAGAATTGTGCTATTCAGATTGCAGGACTGTATTTTGGGATTAGAATTTCCACATCATGGAGATCTGTAGGAACTTGATAGTAGGTATTAAACGCAGAGTAGCCTAATGGGCTTAAGTTGCCTCCTTTCTGTTCTTTTTCAAGTAACATGGTATGGCTTTAAAGCTCTACGTGGAAAACTAATGACGGTTAACTTGGATCCTTCTAATATACTAAACAATGGCATCAATGCAGTGAATATATTTTAAAGCATCTTTATTGCAGAAAACTTTTTACAAACGCTTTGAGAATTTCATTTTTTGAAGAGAGAACTGGATTATAGTTTTCTTTTGAATGATAGGTATGCCTGTGAAGCTTAGAACGTGTGTGCATTGCAATACGACGTTTACAAGTGCTGTTAGCCTGTCCAACCACTTACGCGCTTATGCACGAAAGAAGAGTGCTGGACTTTTGACTGGGACAGGTATGTTTTGTTACAGATGTAAAAGCAAGTCTGTCTATGATACATTTTCCTCATCAGACTGGACAAAAGCATATGTTAATTCAAAATAATTTTGAAGCTTCTGCTAATAAGTAATTTACTTACCATAAAACTTCAGCAACCTGTAAGAAAATATATGTTGCTGTTGTCCACTCTCATGTCTGATTTTCATTCTTATTCATTTATTTTGGATCCAACACTTTTAAGGTATGTAAGCAAAACTAAGAGATGTTCTCTTAAATTCATTCTCCTCCAGTATTGCAAGTTCCAAACTAGCTAGCTGGCCTTCTGATGAAGTGTTTAAAAGCATCTAAAAAATGAGAGCAGAAAAAAAAAAAATCCAAAGCCCTACAAGAACCAACAAGTAGTTTTTACAATCTAGTACATATAATTACTATGACTACTGTAGTTAAAATAGGAAAAGCAAGTGATTTTACAGTGTCTGTATATAAATACAAAATATTATGTGTAGTTGGTTTCATTTCTTGTTTGGCTCACAACCCAAACACTGCCTGGTCTGTCATGGAGTGAGTGTAGCTCAGCTTTTGACAGTGATGTTAATGTTTTTATATTAAATTACATTTAATTCTTAATTTCTTCTATTATTCCATATTTGTACTTATTTCCAGAGATCTGCAGTTTACTTGGCTGTAGGCAGTTTCTGAGTTACTTGGATTATGGCGGACGTTAATGAGACTTTGTATGGTCATCAGCAAATTAGGGAGCAGAGATGGCATATAGTGAAGAAAGTTCAGAGACAGGAGATCTGGAATACTCAGTTACTAAGAAGGGCGACCATGAGCTTTCTATGTCAATAAGCACAGACTTTCATCTAGTTCTTTGGAAACATGTAATTCTTTTTATCTGCAGAATTAAGTTGTTATATTAGGAATGGCAAACTTAAGTTCCAGGTTTCTCTGAGAAAGCTAAAAGAAATATTCTTACAAACTGAGCCTGTGATTGTCAAGTCTTGTAATGTGCTAAGTTAATGCTACAAGAAAGTAGATTTAGAAGGAAGTCAGTAGATACAGTAATATCCAATGTGTAGGAGTATGTGCCTTTAGTTAGTGATTCTGAAAGTTTTCATATTTACTTGGTAGAAAAGTGGTAACAGTGGACTTCCTTTACCACTGTAGTGATTTGATATTATCCCCGTGGTGAGTTACTTTGCTCATACACCTACTCATGAAATATTTTTCAACATCTAGATATTTAAATTGCACCTTGAAATCCTAACACTTCAGCGGAGGAAACGCTCTAGCAAACAGGATAGTACTCAAAGATTGGATCCTGGACAAGCTCCTTGTACCTCAGTTTCCCTTTTGCTAAATGGGAAGAGTGAATGTAGCTTGTTACGGTTCTTCAGGGATTTTTGTTTTCTTTAAGAAAATCATTTTGCTACTGAAGTAGCACCATACTCAACGAGAACAGTTGTCACTTTCTTTAAAAGACCTGAAAGAAAACTCCTGAATCTTGTGTCGCTGGACCTAGACACTTGTTTAAAATCAGATTAGAAACAAAATAAAGTTAGAAGCAAAGCTTGGGGGGAGGGGGGTGGGTAATGAGAAAAAGACTTTAAACATACACACCAAACCCTTAATTTCAGAATCTGGAGCTGAGACGGATAAATACCTTGTAATGCGTGGTTAAAGGTCTTTGACTTAAACCATGGACTTGAGAGGCTTAAGTTCTAGCTACAACTTTATGCAATCTATGTGTATCTGTATTAACTTAGTCATTACCATTTGAACCATTGTAACTCTGCAAAGTTTGTAAACTTTGCTTAATAAGTTTTCATTTGAGCAAGCTTAGTGCAAGGCTTGCAGACCAGAAAATATGAAGAGAACTATTTTAATGCAAGTCTACACTATCACACATCAGTTTTAAATTGTGCTGTGAGTGTCACTCTTCAGGACGTGTCAGTTTTTCCTATTAAAAACTGGCTACCATCGAGAGTAATCTCAGGGTGTGTTCAGTTTAGTTTCAGCCTAGAACCTGTATGGAGACAATAAAGATATGTTTATACAGGTTCTGTAATGTGTTTTCCTGAAGCCTTTATGCCTTCCGAAGAAAACGTAACTACTGAAATCATGTTGGTTGAATTATTTTTCTCAGTTTCTTGGTGTAATTAAGTAATTGTATGTAAACATGAATGACGGCATTCTTTTATTTATCATTTTTTATGGGAACTATCTAGACATTACTGTTTAGCAAGAGAAATACATAATCCCTGCATGTCAGTAAAGTGAGACCTTTGCTAGTACTACATTATCTTGCGTGCTAGTTTTCTGCTCAGGTTTTCTGTTTGCATGTTTTTGATAATACTACTGTATTGCTTTTCTAACAGATGCCCCACTTCAGTTAGTAATGTGATCGTTTAGTTAAATCTTACCCTTTTTTATGCAACTTGATAGTTTTAGCAGCATAATAAACATAGTTAAGCATAATAATACATTCTGAGAATGGACTCAAGAAAAGCATTCTAGAGGTGAAATTTTCTAAACTGTTGGCTGTTCAGAGTTAAGTGTTTGTTAAACTTAATTTGTGCCTATAGTTATGCACTTTGGATCCACTGCATAGCAAATGCTTGTCTGCGTTCATTTGGATAGTCACTTGCTTTTGTATGACAGTCTTCAGGTGTCTGACTGGAACATTAATTTCTTTTCTGTTATGCAGTCCCAGTTTTGAACAATGCAATTATTCGATCACTCACCTTGGGTAGATGCTGGTTTTGTTTTTATACCTGTTTCAGTTGATAGCAACACATCAGTGTTTCTCAGAGCATGTAGTAACTTCTTTCTTTTAATAAGAGCATTGCACAGACCTATGCAACATCTTCCAAGTGCATCTCCTTCTTCTTGCTACAGTTCTGTATCCAACTTCCTTCCTTTTCTTCTCTCTAGGCCTCTCTCCCCTAAGTCTCTCAATACTCTCTTGAACCTTGGCCTTTTACATCTTCTCTTTGAGGTCTGTTCTCACATACTCTCTTACTGGCTATCATCTTCTGGGAATCACCACTCTCTTCTTTACTCTTTGCTTCCATGGATGGAAATTGCTTTTTCAGGAATTTGGAAGAGAACAATAAAATATCAAGCCAAGGAGTTTGGCTTTTGGGTCAGCAGTATGACTGAGGTAGCAGTTCATGTGACCATTATGCTGCCAAATAACTTCTAATATCACACTCTCAAAACTACAGCTTCAGGAAGTTTACTGAGGAAACGTCTGCAGCCACAGCAGAAATTTGAGATCCACTGGCTTTGCATATCTTCATTCTATGCTGTTACACTTAAAACTGATCAAGTGGCACAATGTAATAATTTTTAGTATCCCATAAAATCCTTCAGGGAGCAAATTACTGGTGGCCTTTCTTTAATGTATTTTACTGTGCAGTAGTGGTGAAGATAGATAGCAAACAATTGGATTTGAAACATTAGTGAATAAATACACAAGAAAGATAATTTGCTATTCTTTCCTTTCTAAGTGGCAGTGGGTTTAAGTGGTAAATTGGATCCATTTATTTGTGCAATTATTCAACTCTTATTAGCTTACATACACTATGATAAAAGTCACAAAGTCTGAATAAAGACTTCCTAAAATGAATATGCCATGTTGGGGGGTATGGAGAAACAGAGCATACCAATTAGCATAGATGCACTTTTAATTTTGAACCTCAAATCTAATGTCATGGCGTGAAGGACCTCTGATTGAGACTTAGCTAATTTATGTTGATTTAGGGATGCTCGTTTTGGCTTACTATCACCTGCTGCTTTTAGTCTTTCTTGATAAGTAGTCACAGAAGTTAAGGAGGTCTTTATATACCACCTTTTTTTATCTGGCATTTATTTTTCTGAATAGTGTGTTCCGGTATTGAATTTGAGTGTCTCAAAGGAGATTCTTCCCAGGTTTGATTGTCTTTATTTTAAATGGGTTGTTTCCCCTGTTTCAGATGGTTGATCAAGTGGTGTAGGTAGTCGTTTTCAAAAAGTTTTTCTAATAACAACTAGGAAGCACCTAGTGGCCAAACTTGAAGGAAGGAGGCTTCTTCCAAAAAGATTTGGGCCTTTATGGCGAATGAAGGATGGTAGTTTGAGTGTTGCCATAGCCACAAAACAGGCATTAATGGTAGGTAGGCCCTGCCTTTTCCTGGCAATTTGCTGCAATTGCCATGCAGATTGCTAGACCTAAATTAATTTTGGGTCTCTTCCCAAAACTGACTACTTGTCGAGGAGGTCGTGGTTCTTTATGGTAAATGCAGTAACTTAATTTTAATCAGAGCATGGCTACATTTTCTTACAGATAAGACAATGGTGTGTCTTGATACTTGGAAGCACTAGTAAGCATCGTATCAACAGAGTACTTAAGTGTGTGCATGTGACTTCATTTAAATTTGCTGCTGTCTGCATAGATGAAAGTAACATTAATGTGACAGTTAATGGTACATGTCTGGTAACTGGTGTTGGAAATATTATTTTCAGCCAGCTTTACCTAGACGTTGACTCTTTCTCTACTTTCCTGCTTCTTTGGAGTTCATTGGAGTAACTTCAAAACATGCTTTGTGCTGTCTGAAACGTGAAGGACTAGATGAAATGACAAAGGGAACAAAAAATACTCCTTGCAGGACACAGGTTTTGTAGTATTTGTAGTATTTTCTGTCTTTTGTGGAAGTTTCTTGCCTTTGGCAAGTCTACTTTTAATCTTAGCTAAATTACTCAAAATGCACTGAGTGATCTGATTTTTTTTTTTCTTGATGTCTGTTACTGTGATATTTGCTGTTCTTTGTCTTGTAATTTCTTTTTCTTAGAGCCTTTATCAAGTGGCTCAGAGAGGATGCACATTCCTTTGTTTTCTTGTTCTTGGAAGAGGTACCTTTCAAGGAAATAGAAGCTACCCCTTCTGGTATGCTGTGGCAGTTTTCTCTGTGTGTTGCTGCCTATTTGACTGCACAGTCATTGGGTGGCCAGGGGAGAGGATATTCTTCAAAGATTACACACACAAAACCATTAGGCTTTAGGAATTCTGTTGCAGAAGACTGACTCAGTTCCAATAAGAAAGTGAAAGCTCTCTGAAATCTTTGGGATCTATATGAGTATAATCAGATTTCTTGATGTTTGCCAACCTGAAGGAAATAAGCTAGTTCTTGTTTCAGATGTGTGTAGGCAGGCTTCTCTAGGAGAAAAGCCTTGCTGTCTACTGCTGCCTTTTTTTTTTTTTTTTTACCTCATATCAATGGACCTCAACTAACTGACATCAGATGGAACTCATGGATGTTTGTATTCAGATAATACTGACTTCATTCACCTCCTTCCTGTGAAATCCTCTAAAGCTTTTGCTGTAATAACTGCGCCAAACAGGTTGGCTCTCATACCAATTCAGAGAATGGGTGTCTAGGTTCAGTATTTTATCTTTTTATATTTCTGATGATGATGTAACTGATGTTTTGGTATGTAAAATATTTATACTACTTGTAGTTCCTGTAGCCTGAAAGGCAGCTTTTATTTTTCTTCCTAGTTATGAATGTTAATTTCAATGAGAGCATAAAGCATTAAGAGTCCTTTACCTGTTTACCTCTCCAGAAGTTCTCTTGGCCATTTCTGTCTCTCTGTCACCTGCTACCTTGAGATACTGCCTTTATATCCAGACTACTTTCCTTCTTCCTATCATTAAAAAAAAAAAAAAGTACTATCTAACCTCATCTTCCTAAAGACGGCTTGACCCAGGGTCTGAAAGAAGTCTCTTTAGGTTGGTATCTGCATTCTCCTTGTTTGATTAGTTCTCTCATACCTTCAAACCCCAAAAATTCATTCTGAGTTTTTTAGATACTGTAGGGGTCTTTAAATTTGGGAATGGAACTGGGAAATATCTGATATATCTACCAGTTGAAAGTTTGGGCACAGGTTAAAAGCTCATTTTGGAGGATGCCAGAAAAATAAAGGGTGCAATTAAGACTGTGTGTTCTTTAAAACAGCATGTTTTAGCTCACCAGATGACATCTCATGCTTCAGAATACTAAGATTTTTTTTCTTTTGGTTTGTATTACAGGAGTCAAAACATAGAGACGTGTAACTTTTTTTTCCAGTTTTACTGTTAAGAGGCTTCAAGTAGCATTACATTGTGCCTTTTGGTATCAACAGTACCACTTGTTACCATCTTTCAGGTTTCTGTGGAGTTTTAGTGTCAGTGTCTTGGTTTTTTGAACAGAGTGTAGCTAAATACACTTCTCAGTTCAAGCAATCACAAACTTCTTGGTTTTGTGTTTTTGTTTTTTTTTTTTTTTTTTCTTTCAGCTTTTTTCATCATAACAGTATTAACTCAGTTTAATCCCCTCATCCCCCAATTCTGTTTCTTTTGAGTCTACCTGTTTTGTTACAGATTCCTATTACATCTGTTGCAGGAGGTACAGACCTCAGTGCTAACTGAATCCATTTGCTATGTGTTTCCTATTCACACACATTTTCATATGCAGTTTCAAATGCTGAAACTCAGTTTTGAAAGTGGCCTTGCCTCCCTGTTGATTGTCCTAATACCAGCTCCCACTGCTAAGGATTAATACATAATTTTTGTAAGACACATTAGAATTCAGACAGGATCAAGGGGAAAGCTTATTTTGAAATTCTTAAAAGATCCAACTTTTGCTTTATGTTGAAAACAAATCGCAGGTGTTTTTTTCACACTAGAAACTCTTGATTGTATTATCTGAAAACTACAACTTTATGAAGTTGTAACTGGTTGAACGTAAGTGGTCTTACGTGATGATACTTAACTACAAAACAAGTTCTGGGATTTTGATAGCATTTTGTACACGAAAAGGAATTTCCAGTGGTGCTTTGGTTCTGTGTAATTCTGCAGTAGGTTAGCAGGTGTTTGCTGATACTGAAACAACAGTTTAATGCTGAATGTCAATTATCTAGTCTTTTAAAGAACAAGCACTGTGCTACACTGGAAAAAGAATAGCTTCATGTATTTTGCATTTCTTTGAGCACACTGTAGTTGTTTTGGATTTACGTTATTTAATTAAAATAAGAAGGAAGTAGATGGCTTTTCACTATTTCTGTAGGGGCTGTTTATTAAGTATCTCTGTTTGGTTAACACTTATTGAATTACCACTTTCACATACCAAAATTTCTCTCTTCTTAGCTTTAGACTGTAAGCAAAAGAAGTCAAGGTCAAGATCTGGAAGCAAGAAAAAAATGCTGCAGTTACCTCATAGTGCTGATGAAGTTTACATACTCAGATGCAGGTACATAGGATTATTTTATTGAAACTACGTATTCTTAAGAGCTTGCTAATTTTAATTAGAATATTTAAGATTATGTCTTGTAAATTGATTTGTGATTAAACAATAAGGAGTGGGAGAAACAGGTGCCTATTTTCCTTAATTTGAACAAGAGGATTTGTATTGATCATGCTCAGGTATTAGGTTGCTAACTGTTTCTCTAGCTATTGTCTTGCTGGTCATGCCCTTCAAAAGAAACCCTTTGTAAGAACAACGAATTATTGGCAGTGTTAAAAATGTAAGAGTGTAAGTTGCATAAAGTTTTTGTGGTGACAGTTTCTATAAATCAACTTAATTACTAAGGTTTTAAACATGTAGAAACAAACTTGTAAGAAAATTTAGACTTTCCACATAATATTTTTGTGTTATTTTTAGTAGAGTTAGATATATCTTGATGGAATAATTTTAATATTTGCATAGGTTTTGTGGTCTGGTCTTTCGAGGACCTTTGTCTGTTCAAGAAGACTGGATAAAGCACTTGCAGCGACACATTGTTAACGCAAATCTTCCACGGACTGGAGCTGGCATGGTTGAAGTCACATCACTACTTAAAAAGCCTGCTTCAATTACTGAAACTTCATTTTCTTTACTGATGGCAGAAGCAGCATCATAGAACAAGGCAACATTTTAAATTTTAATTGGATGTAAATTTGAAGTACTTTGTCATTTTTTAAAATAAATTGCTACACTAAATTATGTTTATAAATGCTAAAGACAAAAAAATAGAGGCAGTGGATTACAGTAACATCAAAATAAATTGAATACCTAACAGTTACAGTAAGTAGTCTTTATATTTTATATAGAGTGGAAGATGTGTTTTTAAGGTTTATTATGTTTTGTCAGTTACGGTGTTCACTATCAATACAAGACCATTACATGTATGGCAGCCATTTTTTAAATTGTTGCACATGGGTACTTAAAAGACAAATTTTAATAAAACAAAGAAACCACGTTCTCTTCAGTGTTACCCAAATCAAGGCTCTGTTTATTCCAAAAAGAATTACATAGTAAAATAAGATATTATTCTATTTTGTTTGTATGTATGTAGTGTTTTGTATAATACCAAGAACTGCTAATACAATTTACTCAACTTAGGGCATTAAATATCATGTACTTCATAGTTCAAGAGACTGTTTCACTCAAATAGGGCAATTAGTACTATTCTATCTAGGTGTGTAAGTGTTTTGTTTTGTTTTTTTTTTAAATCACATGAGGCTTTTTGTACTAAAAAGTGGAGGGAAACTTGTTTAAACAAATTTCTAAGAGAAATATGTACATAATACTGGAAATTTGTGGTAAGGAAATATTCTTTACTTCAGTTGCATTTCTCACTGACAATAAAGTGGTGCATCCATGCTACCTCCAACTTGTCAACAAAGATCATATTTACCCTTATGTTTTTGTATCATAGTAGATTCAACCCAACTTCTTTATTACAAAGCATCTTTTTGTTAACAAGTTTGTTTCCTTATGATTACTTAAAGTCTGACTTGCTTACAGAAGTTTGCCTCTCTACTTTTTTATTTAACACTGTAGAAATGTACTAATAAGCATTGCTCACTACACGGTTAGAGTAGACTTTTCATTTATAATTCTGTTTTAAAGATTGATCATTTTAGGAAATTTGAACATAAAATATTTCCACATATGAAGAGAATGTTTACAACGTAAATTTTAGAGCTTGTTTTGGATGTGATTATATGTATGAAAACTGTAACACTATGCTCATGCTAAGGACCTACTTACAGAATTACTGAAATAAATGTGCTGTGAGGATGGAAATATGGTGCAGGTGTCTTGGTCATGCTGAATTGTGTTTGTTCATTTAAACTGTCTTCAGAACATGATTTTTGTTTAAATCAAATCTGATTCCTCTACAAATCAATTTTGTATGCAAGTAACATTTCATTTTGCTCAAATAGGGTAACAGATACTGTAGTTAAGCCAAGGAATATGCATTGATATTTTCTTTATATGTAAATAAAGTTAAAAGCAGCTCAAACAAGAGGAGTATTTTGGTAGAGTATATACATACCTCACTGCCAGCAAAATTGCTTTCCTATGGTATATCTCCTTACCAGAAAAATCTCTAAATAAAAAGGTTTAAAGAAAATCTAAATGTCTATAATGTGAAGCATTTATTTGCATTGTGTGCATTAAGTTTGTGAAATTGATTTGTCTTGCTTGAGATTAGAATCTTCTCATGATCTTAAGTAAAAGTACATTTACTTGCAATAAACTGACTTGTTCACAGATGCATTACATTTGATTGGTGGAATATAGAAATAAATGTCTGTCTTCCTGCATGTATGCAGTTCAGAGTTAACACACAAGGCTTAATAAAGTTCTGATAAAATAGGTGGGTTAAAAATGCATAACCCCGCAGGACAGAATCTTGAGACAAGGCCATCCTAGCTCTGCCACAGTTGTAATCAAATTACTGCTACCGGTGTTGTACTGTACAAGTTACTACAGATAACTTTAGCTTTGTCAACATTTGTTCCTTTTTTTTAACTGGAAGATCTACATCATTACATTCAAAGGCTGAAGAAAGAAAATAAGAGATTTTTAGGAAAGATATGTGGGATCTTGAAGTGTAGGGCAGACAAGTTATGTATATGCAGACTAACAAATTTCTAAGTTAGTGGATGGTTGCAGGATTTTTTTTTTCTTTACGCTGTGAAAATGGAAGATCTACATCAATGTGTTCAAACAGAATAGAGAGAAATAATTCAAATCACCTTGAATGTTTATAATGCTTTAATAGAGTGCTTGTTTACCCTTATCACCAAAAAAGGTGCTTGTCAGAGCACCATATTTTGTGGCTGTTTAACAGATGAAAAAATCAATTAAGTGCAAATGATATTTATCTAGTATTGTTAAGAATGCCTGTAAGGTGAAGCCATACTGTGTGAAATTTAGCAGTAGCAAAAATCTCTTATTAGGTTCATAGTAATAAAAACCTAGTTAATTCTATTTAAGTCATTAAACCCCAGTCATGAGCTTGCACTAAAGTGCAAGGTTTCCTTTGAAGAGTGGAGAGCTCTAGGCCTGATAGTTTCCAAAATTGAGATTCTTTCTATGAGGAGCAGAAATTTTCAACAACAGGCTTTCTGAGTAGGTGCACTGGAGCTCTGTGCCCCACTTCCATCTGATCCTTGACAAAATAGCTTAAATATATATATTTAGTTAGAACTCTTCCGATTAAATTAATGGCATATATGGTTGATGTGGACTGAAGATCTTATTTTTTAAAACATAAAAATAACAGTTAAGTACCCTTAAGATTTGTTTAGCATCTAATCCTCAAGTAGGGGCTATTTGTTTTCTTGGTTTCCACTGCTTGGAAATCCAGATCTTCTGTTGCTACTTAAAAGGAGCTATAAATTTCCCTTTCCAGAGATAAAGAGATTCTAAATAATCTAGTAGAAGAGAGTTAATTAAATTAGTCACTTTATTACATGAATCTCATGTTTCAGGATGCATGGCTTTGATAGGTTCTATGGAAGTCCGTGTGAAGGAGCTGGGCTTCCAGAATCACACAAACAAACACAAGTGGTTAGTCTGTTCTCATTAGCTAGATTGCTTTGGGATAAAGGTTGCAGTGGCGTAGTGATTTTTATTGTGTTGATTTTGGTTCCTTATCACAATCTTAAGTGTTTCTGGAGTTACCCTAGTTTCTGGTAAAGGTCTCTTAACTAACAGCCTTTGGAAAATTAATCACGAAGGAATTTTCAGAGTACTTGAGAAGCCTGGGAAATTGTAGAAGGCTACCCCTCACACTTCCTGAGGTAACTTGCCTCTATCCCCTGGTCCCAGTGAGATTTTGAAAGCATCTTAAAAATTACACTGTTTGAGTTCCTTGAAATGATGTTTCTGCAGGACCTTGAAAAGGTGATTTTAAAGTGTTTGTGGTGGCTGCTGCCAAGTGGTAGTGTCTTCAGGCTTCATGGATGGAAAATGGGAGCTGAGGCAAGCAGATGACAACTACTGGCTCACAAAGATCCCTGGGCATTTGCTACTGTTTGCTGTATACTGCTTCGTATGGATTGTGTGAGTCATATTATGTGGACTAGTCGCACAAGGCAAGGATATGAGCTGCTGATGCCTTGATGGGAGAAAAGGCACAGGTCAGATAATAGCTAACACTAGGCTTTGGGAAGGGAAGGTGTGCACCTAATGCACCGAAGATGGGGATTGCAGCAGTTTGGGCCAGACTTCATGTTTGAGTTATGTGCCTGTTCAGAGTCCTACCTTTTCAGCCACACTCAGGGAAATCACCAAAGTCTTTGAGGTAAGTGGATCACAGGAGGATTTCAAGTCATGAACTGGGGCTCATAGATGTGCATTCATCCAAAGTTTCGAAAGGTCAGCATTGCAGAACTGAGATGGGGAGATTTGTTCCTGTAAAGCTATTTTTACTTCAGTGTTTTTTCTGGGCCAGTCACGGTTCTAGATTTCGTGCATGTCACCAGTGCTTTATAGAGGGGTTATTAATTAAGTCTACTTGATTCTGAAAACCTACAGAAGATATATGTTGGCTGAACAAATATGGAAAGATTAGCAGTGAATAACAAGTATTGGCTTTTGACTAAACGGTGAGGGCTGTGAAGAAAGCCTGTTTACTTGAGTGCTATGGTTAACAGACTTCCACTTTGTATCACAGTAGTTAATGTGTGGATACCTAACACCAGTTTCATGGTTTAAAAAAATGATGGTTTATATAGTTTTGGATTGTCTTTAAAATCTTTTTAGGATGGTACTTACTTAAAAAAGCTCTACATTATTATTTCAAATATTTCAATCCACCATGCTTTGTAGGTGCTGTTGCCTGATACATGGGTAGCAATTTTGATGTAATGGAAACATTTGGCCATAGTGCCAGGTCTGTAATCTCTTGCAATAAAATGTTCCTTTCTAACACTGCAGGCTTCTTGGTGTTCTTGCTGTTGTTCAGAGACGAGCTGCATGGGATGTGTTGCTTAAACCGAGGACTTCCATCCTAAACGGAATAGTTGTGTGGTGAGGCAAAGAGGGCAGGTTTGCTGGCTTCTGAAAATTTTTAGCCTTCTGAAAATTCGGGGAGATGAGGCATGGGGAGGTTACTTACATTGTGGCATAGAAGTTTGGTGGTGGAGGGAGCATCACCATTGCTAGGAGCACAAATCTGAAGCCAAATCACAACAGCTCTCCTCTGTGTGTCCTCCCATTTAGCATACAATCTAGTTTCACTGATTTCTTTCCCAACTGGAAGCAGTTTTTCCTTTCAGCTCTAGCTGTACAGTGGCTTCCATGTGCACCTGGACCCAGAGCACTCCGGAAAACCGAGTCTGCTTAGCACCCTGCGATTCCTCGGTCTCTTGCTGCAGCATGAAGGGATTCATATCACAACCATTCACACACAAAGAACAAAAAAGCAGAGATTGATCAAATTTAGCATAAAAGATTGTGGGATGCCTGTTTGGTTTGGTTGTTTGTGGTTTGTTGTGTTTTGTTTTTTTAAATGAGCTGGAGTGAGGGTTCCCTCTACACTGTCTTGCTAAGGTTGATATTCTGGCACTGGTCCTTCTCATTTGTACTGCGGGCTTAGGAACTTTGTAAAGGTAGAATACAAGCGTCAGGGCCTTACCTCCCATATTAAGATTTTAACATAAGCCAGTTAACAACCTTCTTATAAAACCTTATAAAACTTAACTAGTTTTATACTTTATTCAAGTGCATCAAGTAGAAAAACCTTGTGGTCAAAGCTTGTGTGTGGCTGCAATGGTGTGGCTGTAGTACTTTCTCTTTGGGGAAGCAATTCTGGCTCCCTTAGCCTAAATGCATATAGCTCCAGTGAGCTCAGACAGGAGATAGAGGGGTCTGTATGGTGTGCTACTGGTTACAAAGGTGGTTTCCACATGTTGCCTGAAGACTGGCATGCTGTTGTTTTGGCTAGAAATAAAAAAATAAATGTGTCTCTATAGGTGGAAGCCAAGTTTGTTTTAAAAGACTCTAAAGTCCTTTTCTGCTGCAGACTCTGCCCACTCTTTTTGCTACAACACCCCTGGTAACTATGCACTCAGAGACCTCTTGAAAGTACACTTTTAACTCAAGATCTGAGGTTTGCATACCAAGTTGCTGATGATAATCATCTGCTTTTGTTAGAGACCTACAGCATGAGACATGCTTGCATGATGTTTATGATTAGTGTTCCTAACTATAATCTACCAGTTTTTAAAAGCTTGATTATTTGAAACTGGTAACCAGTTTAACATTTAACATGTTTTTTAGTGTTTAACATAGTTTAAACATTTCATCATGTGTCTTTAAGTGAGCAGCACCTGTGAATCGTGTTTGTAGCTCTCAAACTCATCCAAATCCATCCTCATTGCTGTAACAACAAATGCTGAAGCTCTGAATCCCATTGTGCCTTTTGCTTGAGAAAGGAAGTGACTGATAAAACAATGCAAGCTAACACCATTAACATGTGTTTTAACGAAGTAAGAAATTA
Source organism: Ramphastos sulfuratus (assembly GCA_013399055.1). Classification (NCBI taxonomy): domain Eukaryota; kingdom Metazoa; phylum Chordata; class Aves; order Piciformes; family Ramphastidae; genus Ramphastos; species Ramphastos sulfuratus. Next base: position 91,348 of record WBNM01012208.1, read on the forward strand.
GATGTCACGCAGGTACAAGTCTCACTGGCAAGAATTCTTTCATCTGTGTCTTCCCTAGGAGAAAAAAAAAACAACCAAACAACCAAACAAAAAAACAAAACAACTGTGTGAAAGTAGTAAGAAGAAAATAGCCTTATTTGGATAAAGAAGCAGGGGGGGAAGGTGTTTTAAAAACAAACAAACAAAAACCCCATAGGTTGAAACAGAAACTAAACAGAAGATGACAGTATGAGCCTGAGGTTGACGCTTGTTTTGTAGTCCCTGAAATCCAGCTGATGGCTGTATTTGCTAAGCCTCCAAATTTTCAGGGGTGTATTTGGGTTCCTGGCACAAAGGAGATTAGGGCAAATACTATCCTTAGCTGAACAGCCAAAGAATAAGTTCCAAACCTGAATTGTTAAACTTTCTTTTCCCTGTTGCTGTTTATTTATTTAACTCTTATTTCTTGTGTTGAAAATGAGCTATAGCCATTCCCTTTGCCATCTGGAGTACATTTACTGATGCTTTTTAAGTGCTGCATATAAATCTGTAGATACTTGGTCCAGTCATGAAAGAACATGAGCTGCTCTTCCCACATATGGCCTCAGTCACAAAATTGGTACTGAAACGTGAATTCTCCAGGTTCTGTTCAAGTAGGAATTGCCATTGACTGCCTAAAAAAATCTTTGCCATTTGGCATCCATAGTTTTATAACATTCTCATTAAAATAGCTCTCACTACAAAATCCAGTGTTCTGTGACTGCAGCTGACCATGACTGCTAATAAATGACTAAAGACCCTGACCCAGAACATGAATGTTCTTCAGGATCCCAAACTCATTTCTTTGCCCTCAGGCCCTGGTTCCCATCTGGGGACAGTACTTAGCCATGACTTACTGAGCTACTGACCTGACCGTTTTCATTATCTTCATTCCTAGCTTGGTTTGTTTTCCCTTTCCTCAATTTTTGCATATATCCAGATTTGCTTTTTATTCTTCATTTTTAATCTCCCTTGTTCTTTAGGACTTTATTTCACCATTGGCTACCAGCAATGAAGCTTTTTTGGGAAAGTCCTATGAGCTGTATCATTGTGAACACAGAGAAAGTACTGCTTAGTGTTCTTAAAAGCATAGCTCACAGCCTGATTTCTGGGTTATTTTATAAGGAGACAGTAGCTGTCTGTACCTCAGTGGAAGGGAAGGAGAAGATGTTTTGATTTTAGAGCCACTTTGGAAGAGAAATTACATAGATAAAAGTCACAAGTCATACAGTTGGTACCAGCCCAGAACTCTGGGACTAGCTGCTGTTGGGAGCTGAACTCTTTGTCATGAGTTACTTTACACAGCATCAGCATTGTGTTCAATCTTTTGGTTTCATTTGTATAAAGGTGGATTACTGGCCTGTCTCTGTTTTTTTGTGGTGGTGGTGGTGTTTTGTTTTTTTTCATGGTAGCCTTTCTGAAACCTTAGAAGTATTTAGAAAGTGCCATTTGATTGAATAATTGTTGTGGGCGAGCAGCTGGTTAGCTGCTTCGAGCAGAGTGAAACAGGGATATCTATTAAAAACTGGGGAAAACATTGGAAATAAGAATCTCAGCCTATTTGCTAGTAAATGATGAATGTGTTAGCATGAAGTTATTTCAAAATTAAATTGCGGTTTCAGATTTGGATGTAGAAATACACCAAGACTGAGTAAGCAGCCCCCTTCACTGCCAGCAGCAAACGAAATAGGCACCCTGCAGGTTTCTGTAATTTCCTGCAACATGCAGCAGCTGGCACAGAATTTCATAAAGGGTGGGGAGAGGAGAGGAGAGGGAAGCCTTGCTTTTCAGTTGGCCCTGCTACAACACACGTTGTGTGTTGGGCTGTGGAAGTTGCGTGATGGTCCAGACTATATTCTCTTCATGTTACCTCAGCAATTGAAAGCAGCCAGTATGTGAGGTAAGAGTGTCTACAGTCTAGATGTGTGTGATACCTGCTACTGCAGGAGCCAGATTTTACAGTGGACACATCCTTTATTATTTTTCTTTTGAAGCTGGAAGTGCTTATCCTGTTGATGTCTTCCCTACCTTAATAGACTGAAAATGTCGATCCTGGCTATATAGCGCTAGGCACTCAACTAGTGTCCTGGCTTCAGACAGATCTCTAAGAGGCCAGTGAAAGCTCTCCATCCTCAAGCAGTCAGGCTGATTTTGAATTTAGGTGCTTTATTTTAGCTTTCCGTCTCTGGGAATTTGATTGAAGCTGACAAATCTGTTCTGCTGTTGTTGTTAGTATTGCGCATGGAGAGAGAGCTCTGACCAGTTTGGGATCACAATAAAAACTGAGCAGCAATGTTTAGAGCTTCATCTGCTTCATACTCCAGCTGCCAGCAAATGGCAGTATGTGGTGCCCACAGACCAGCATTGGTATTTGGTGCTCCCATTGGGAGCTTAATTATTATCTAGGGCCACAAAGATGAACACAGAGCTGGAGCAGCTCTGCTATGAGGACAGGCTGAAAGAGTTGAGGCTTTTCAGCCTGGAGAAGAGAAGGCTTCCAGGAGACCTTATAGTAGCCTTCCAGTATCTGAAGGGGGCCTACAGGAAGGCTATTTACAAGGTCTTGCAATGACAGGACAAGGGGCAATGGGTTTAAACTGGCAGAGGGGAGATTGAAACTGGATGGTAGGAGGAAGTTCTTTGCAGCAAGGGTGGTGAGACACTGGAACAGGTTGCCCAGGGAGGTTGTGGCTGCTCCCTCCCTGGAGGTGTTCAAGGCCAGGTTGGACGAGGCCTTGAGTGAGCTGTACTAGTGGGAGGTGTCCCTGCCTATGGCAGGGGGTTGGAACTAGATGATCTTTGAGGTCACTTCCAACCTTACCATTCTATGAATATGTGAGCACTTTTATTTTCTCTGCATGTACTTTTTCAGTCCCTTTCCTCTGCCCTTGTGAGAGTGTTTGTTGTATTGTTTTTAAGTAGAGAAGGTCTTGGTAGAAGTCTATGTTACTCCTAGAAGACTTGCAAAGGTGAGATTTCTTAACCCTCTTCACCCTGCAGATCTGAATGACTTTCCCACCCAAAGGTGGTCTCTGCCTGCACAGGTTAACAGGGTCCATCTCTAGTTCTGTATCAAGTTAAATAAGCATAGATGTAGCCTTTCACTATGTCAGTACTTTGCCTTGGTTAACAGTTAAAATTACTTTGGTCTTACTCAGCAGGGAAGCTGTGAAAACAGCAAAGCAGTATGAAATAATCATGATGTTTAGGTATGGTTAGTGCTGTAACTGGGAAATGGAGAATGACAAAGCCATGGAAGTGATGTTGCTGTGGACACGCCAAATGAAGTGACTTTCTAGTTCTTAAGCTTTCATGAAGTTCTCCATTAAAGACCGTGATTTCTGACTTGATCAGTGCTGGAAACTAATTGGATAGGAGAGAAGGATTGTGCCTACTGCTAAAAAAATTGTCAGAGAAAAATGGTATAGGTCATCAGAAGGTAGTGAAGTTCATTTCCTTCAAAATATTCCCTTCGAGAAGCTAACAGGTAGAGAATAAGGAATGTAAAATATAGTACCTTTGAACAACAGGTGTGGCTGACATCTGACATGGAAAAATATATTGATATTTCAAGAGCAGGTGTTATGTAAGAAAAAAACAAAAATGATTGAAGTACTTCATGGACTGGTAAGAGATGTATCTGCTGTTTCAAAAATGTCTGTAAACCTTACTGTTTTGTTTCTCTCCCACACAAAACCCAACTTCTGTTGTAGAATGGCAAATGCAACATAAACAGTATCTTAGGATTGTTCAAGATAAATAATTTCCTAAAAATTAGCAGGGGGAGCGAGCTGTGGAACCCACGTGTGCTGCAGCAAGGCTGGTAATTAGAATGTAGCCAGGCGAAATCACAAGGGAGTATGTAATAAAAGGAAGCTTTAATGTGATTTAAATACCATGACGGAGCTGCATTCAGTGACAGCCTGGTCGCCCAGTACGGTGCAACATCCCCCTCTATAGAGATGTGTTCCTGCAAGAGGCTTCCGCACCAGCCATCTGGCTCGGCTGCAGGACTGTAGCACAGCAAGGGACACATAACCTAGTGGGACACTTGCTTTACCATAGACACAGCATCTTCTCATAACAAAAGCTTGAATGTGGCCCTAATTTTACCTCATGTGGGAGTATGTCATTCAGAAGAGATTAAAAACAAAGAGATGGTGTGTTTTGGCACACACCTAAAAATCTCCGTCATGTAGTTTTATTGCTCACAAGCACAGTAGGTGAGATATGTTCTGGGCAGCATGGGCTGTGGAGAACCATCAAGCTCTTGCTCAAGGAAGTAGGCAAAGGTGTAACAAATACCCACAGTTAGAGAAGGCAATTGGGCTCTCTCCATAGCTTTCATTAGCAACAAAAGCAGGATGAAGGAGAATCTGATCTTTATTGGATGCAGGAAAGAATATATAAGATGAGGAAAAGACTGAAGTACTGAGGGAAGCCTTGCTTTTCAGTTGGCCCTGCTACAACACACGTTGTGTGTTGGGCTGTGGAAGTTGCGTGATGGTCCAGACTATATTCTCTTCATGTTACCTCAGCAATTGAAAGCAGCCAGTATGTGAGGTAAGAGTGTCTACAGTCTAGATGTGTGTGATACCTGCTACTGCAGGAGCCAGATTTTACAGTGGACACATCCTTTATTATTTTTCTTTTGAAGCTGGAAGTGCTTATCCTGTTGATGTCTTCCCTACCTTAATAGACTGAAAATGTCGATCCTGGCTATATAGCGCTAGGCACTCAACTAGTGTCCTGGCTTCAGACAGATCTCTAAGAGGCCAGTGAAAGCTCTCCATCCTCAAGCAGTCAGGCTGATTTTGAATTTAGGTGCTTTATTTTAGCTTTCCGTCTCTGGGAATTTGATTGAAGCTGACAAATCTGTTCTGCTGTTGTTGTTAGTATTGCGCATGGAGAGAGAGCTCTGACCAGTTTGGGATCACAATAAAAACTGAGCAGCAATGTTTAGAGCTTCATCTGCTTCATACTCCAGCTGCCAGCAAATGGCAGTATGTGGTGCCCACAGACCAGCATTGGTATTTGGTGCTCCCATTGGGAGCTTAATTATTATCTAGGGCCACAAAGATGAACACAGAGCTGGAGCAGCTCTGCTATGAGGACAGGCTGAAAGAGTTGAGGCTTTTCAGCCTGGAGAAGAGAAGGCTTCCAGGAGACCTTATAGTAGCCTTCCAGTATCTGAAGGGGGCCTACAGGAAGGCTATTTACAAGGTCTTGCAATGACAGGACAAGGGGCAATGGGTTTAAACTGGCAGAGGGGAGATTGAAACTGGATGGTAGGAGGAAGTTCTTTGCAGCAAGGGTGGTGAGACACTGGAACAGGTTGCCCAGGGAGGTTGTGGCTGCTCCCTCCCTGGAGGTGTTCAAGGCCAGGTTGGACGAGGCCTTGAGTGAGCTGTACTAGTGGGAGGTGTCCCTGCCTATGGCAGGGGGTTGGAACTAGATGATCTTTGAGGTCACTTCCAACCTTACCATTCTATGAATATGTGAGCACTTTTATTTTCTCTGCATGTACTTTTTCAGTCCCTTTCCTCTGCCCTTGTGAGAGTGTTTGTTGTATTGTTTTTAAGTAGAGAAGGTCTTGGTAGAAGTCTATGTTACTCCTAGAAGACTTGCAAAGGTGAGATTTCTTAACCCTCTTCACCCTGCAGATCTGAATGACTTTCCCACCCAAAGGTGGTCTCTGCCTGCACAGGTTAACAGGGTCCATCTCTAGTTCTGTATCAAGTTAAATAAGCATAGATGTAGCCTTTCACTATGTCAGTACTTTGCCTTGGTTAACAGTTAAAATTACTTTGGTCTTACTCAGCAGGGAAGCTGTGAAAACAGCAAAGCAGTATGAAATAATCATGATGTTTAGGTATGGTTAGTGCTGTAACTGGGAAATGGAGAATGACAAAGCCATGGAAGTGATGTTGCTGTGGACACGCCAAATGAAGTGACTTTCTAGTTCTTAAGCTTTCATGAAGTTCTCCATTAAAGACCGTGATTTCTGACTTGATCAGTGCTGGAAACTAATTGGATAGGAGAGAAGGATTGTGCCTACTGCTAAAAAAATTGTCAGAGAAAAATGGTATAGGTCATCAGAAGGTAGTGAAGTTCATTTCCTTCAAAATATTCCCTTCGAGAAGCTAACAGGTAGAGAATAAGGAATGTAAAATATAGTACCTTTGAACAACAGGTGTGGCTGACATCTGACATGGAAAAATATATTGATATTTCAAGAGCAGGTGTTATGTAAGAAAAAAACAAAAATGATTGAAGTACTTCATGGACTGGTAAGAGATGTATCTGCTGTTTCAAAAATGTCTGTAAACCTTACTGTTTTGTTTCTCTCCCACACAAAACCCAACTTCTGTTGTAGAATGGCAAATGCAACATAAACAGTATCTTAGGATTGTTCAAGATAAATAATTTCCTAAAAATTAGCAGGGGGAGCGAGCTGTGGAACCCACGTGTGCTGCAGCAAGGCTGGTAATTAGAATGTAGCCAGGCGAAATCACAAGGGAGTATGTAATAAAAGGAAGCTTTAATGTGATTTAAATACCATGACGGAGCTGCATTCAGTGACAGCCTGGTCGCCCAGTACGGTGCAACATCCCCCTCTATAGAGATGTGTTCCTGCAAGAGGCTTCCGCACCAGCCATCTGGCTCGGCTGCAGGACTGTAGCACAGCAAGGGACACATAACCTAGTGGGACACTTGCTTTACCATAGACACAGCATCTTCTCATAACAAAAGCTTGAATGTGGCCCTAATTTTACCTCATGTGGGAGTATGTCATTCAGAAGAGATTAAAAACAAAGAGATGGTGTGTTTTGGCACACACCTAAAAATCTCCGTCATGTAGTTTTATTGCTCACAAGCACAGTAGGTGAGATATGTTCTGGGCAGCATGGGCTGTGGAGAACCATCAAGCTCTTGCTCAAGGAAGTAGGCAAAGGTGTAACAAATACCCACAGTTAGAGAAGGCAATTGGGCTCTCTCCATAGCTTTCATTAGCAACAAAAGCAGGATGAAGGAGAATCTGATCTTTATTGGATGCAGGAAAGAATATATAAGATGAGGAAAAGACTGAAGTACTCAGTAATTTTTGCCTCAGTCCAGCTGGATCAATGGGCCAAGGCCTGCACTTGGGTCACAACAACCCCATGCAATGCTACAGGCTTCAGGGAGAATAGCTGGAAAGCTGCCCAGCAGAAAAAGACCTGGGGTTGTTGATCTGCAATTGGCTGAACATGAGCTAGTAGTGAGCTGAGGTGTCTAAGGCAGCAAACACCATCCTGGCCTGTATCAAGAATAGTGTGAACAGCAGGACCAGGGAAGTGATTGTCCCCCTGTACTCAGCACTGGTGAGGCCAGTACCTTGAGTACTATGCTCAGTTTTAGGGCCCTCACTACAAGAAAGACATTGAGGTGCTTTAGCAGGTTCAGAAATGGCCAGCAAAGCTGGTGAAGGATCTGGAGGATATGTCTTATAAGCAGCTGAGGGAACTGGCTTGTTTAGTCTGAAGAAAAGGAGGCTCAAGAGAGACTACCTCAGTCTGTACAAGCATCCAGAAGGAGGTTGGAGCCAGGTGGGTGCCAGTCTCTCCCCCCCCTACTAACAAGTGGTAAGTTGAGAGGAAATGGCCTCAAACTGCATTAGGGCAGGCTTAATTCTGATATTAAAAAAACTTCACTGAAAGAGTTATCAAACACTGCAGTAAGCTTTGTAGTGAGGTAATTGAATCCCCATCCCTGGAAGTGTCTAAAAGACATGTAGATATAGTGCTAAAGGACACAGTTTAGCACCAGACTTGGCAGAGTTAGACAATGGTTAAACTCTGTGATCTTGAAGGTCTTTTCCAACCAAAGTTATTCTATGATTTTATTATTTTATTGCCTGTATTGGAAAGGCTCTTATTTGGACTAAATGGTTCCACCAGTGAAAATTATTCTGTGAAGTAAACAAGGAACTGGATAAATTATAGATAAAACAATTCTATAAACAGTTCCTACAAGTTAAATATTTAAATTTAAATATATAAATCTAAACATTAAAATATTTTAATTAGGGGGTCATAATGTAGGTGGATTTTGGATTGTTCACTCGTGTAAAGAACAAACTACAGGAACAAAAGGCACAATTTAAAGGCAAATGTGATGTTGGAGTTGGAGAAATCTGAACACTTCACCTGAACAGAGGAATGCCCAAATGCATCAGTGAAGCAGATGTTAATGGATGTTGGGGCTCTCTAGAAACACATTCTCAGCTCTGCTGTGAACACTCAGTACCACAAATGGTTATTCCAGCCAAATGCTTTTGACTTGTGTCTTTAGCTTCCTTATGTTCACAGCACAAACAAGGCAACTTGGGATGATGCAGCAAAAGCTTTCACCATGTGGAATTCCTGAAGTCATGGTCACAGATGATATTCCGATGATGAAGAAATTTGGAAAGTTAATTGGTCAGACAGGATCAGTTGTCAAAAGATTCAGTGGTGCCTACACTGAGGGCTACTTATGTATTTCCTTGTGCTAAGATAGCAGTAGATAGAGTGGAGAAAAGGACCTGAAATTCGGCAAGACTGGCAATACTTGCAGAGCAGAAGGTACACTGTGTTGTTTGTCCTTTTGTTTGCCCCAAGTGGTGTTTTGAAATGAACTGTTCTGCGATAGATGTGGAGACTGGTGGAAGTTTAATGGGTGGCTGCGCTGTGGCTCAGAGGTGAGCATGTTTTCATCAACTCAGATTGTGCTTCTGCCTTTAACCTGTGTTTCACTGCTTTTGTATGTTGATTTTCAAGCATAATGAATACCCTGAAATGAGAAGCATCAAGAGAGGTATCAGACTAGCTTTTTAAGTTCTGCTCTATGTGACCTGTAGTAAATGAGAACACTGACACAGAGTGTGTTAGAGCTGTTCGTCCTAGCTGATAGGGATACTGGCTTTCTCCTCTCTGTGCAGCTGAGAGTTATTTCTCACTCATTGTGTTGGATGTTACTGCTGCTATTCTTAAAGTTGGTAGAGAGCTACTTTTCAGGAGTTTTCTTTATACTCTGAGAGGATGGAGGCAAGCAGTGATACAAACATCAACTGTAAGAACACAAAAAGGATAATCTGAAAATTGATAATCAGTCTCCAAGGCATTGAATTTCTAATTGTCCCAAGATAAGTTTAAACATGTCATCAGGATTAATGGTAAAACATCCATTTTCTATAACATTCCGATAAAATAATTTGCAGACCTCAAGGTCCTTTCCAGCACCTGTATATAACCAGGATAAATGAATCCTTAAGAGTGATGCAGATACAGTAATTTGGATGCTGGATCTAACAGTGTCATTGGGACAGAGATTGCATCAAGCAGGTTAAGGTAGGTATGGATTCTATCTGTAACATACTGAGCAACAACTGTGGCAAAACTGGAAAGCAACAGCTGAACACCTATAAGTCATTTACTGTGTTCTACAATAAGCCTTACAGAAAATTTTATGGAGCAGATGGGCAAGAAATGTTCATGGCCTTATGTGCCTGCAACTTTTTGTAAACAGATACAAGTGAATGTATCTCAGGAATTCCTCATGGAGGCTCTTGGGTCATGTAAAAATGTAAAACAGGCCTGCTAGAGAGGATTCTTGAGGTTTGAAATGAAACCATCATGGATGCAATTAAAAATAGTCTTTATCACTGTTACAGATGTAACATTTGTTCATCTAGTACACCTTGCAGGAGATCAGGATGATGTAATTAGAGCATCTGGTGCTCCCAGTGAAACTAAATTAAGAGCGCCCCATATGTGGTCAGGAATAGGGAAGTTCTTGGCAGGGATTGTTGCTGGCCAATGAAAGTATTAGTGTTTTACACCTCACTTCAAAGCAGAATGTCAGTAGGTTCACATGAAGGCACTGCCCGTGACTCTGCAGGTGGATTCTCAGGCCAGATTCTGGATCATGTCAGAATCACTTTTGGGCTAACTGATAAGAGTGTAAGAAAGCAAGACAAGTGGGGCTTTCCTTCCTTTCTGGATCTGTTTGTGAAGGCAGCTTACAATGCAGCACTAGTGCTGCTGCAACAACCCTGCTTGGTGTTTCCTGGGGCAAGGGTGGCCAGAGGCCAGCGCAGGCAACAGGACATGGTTTAATATGCACCATGACTCCTCAGTGTCTGTGTTTCTCCTTACTAAAGAGGACTCATGAGAACCAGATGTAGGTTTGTGGTGGTTTGGTGTTGCAGACTAAAGAAGGGTGTATGCCTCCTTGTGCCAGGCTTTAGGCATCTGCAGGCTGTTGCTGCATTTCTGGGCTTGAGGGCACCTTCTTGTTGGGTTTGTATTCACTGTGAAGCTTCATTACAAAAACCCTCCTCCTACTTATGATTCAAAATAGCATGAATCTTTGGGGTTTTCCTCTCTTGCACAATTATAGATTAAAAATACCATGGGGGCTGTTCATTGATAGAAAATTTTAATTAAACAAGGAGTATATATATGTATGTGTGTATATATATACATACACATATACACATACATACATGCACTTACACATCCATTCATACATGCATAAGAAATGCAGATAATTTACAGTGGATATTAAAATCCCAGATACTTATTACTTTTGAGATTAAGGGCTAAGGTTACCTTGGTGGATTGTGATTCATGTTATTCCCCAGAACAAACCATTCATTCACTCTTTTCCTTTCTAACTAGTAACTCCATAGTTCTTTTATCACTTCTAGGATCAGTGCAAGGAAAGACAAAATTAATTCTGGAAGCAGTGGTTTCCCTTCTTCTGCACATGCAGTTGGCTCTGTGATGACTATCCTGGCAAATATCCTGCTCCTTCCTCCCACTCCCTGTGTCTTTAGAGTACGAGTTATTTGAGCAGAAGAGCACCTTAGTTTTGTATCTGCATAGCTTTCTGGTACTAGGGATTTAATTTGAACTTTCTTATTAGTATTAAATATCAATAATGAGAATGATGGTTTGTACTAGGCAGCAACAAATGAACCACCCAAGCAGTGTGCCAGGGTGAGACTGAGTTAACTCATGGGAAGAGGAGAAAGCAGAAGTTGTCACAAGGATGTTCTCAAAGAGTTTTGTGCCATAATTTAATTCCTGTGTGGGAATAGTGTCAGGAGGTTTATTTCATTTAGTATATTTGAGACTATCAGCTATGATAAGCAAGATACAGTAAATTATGTAGTATACAGAGCATGTAAGTGTGATATGAGAATCCCATTACTGATGTATGAGAAGAAAAGTCCTGAAGCTCTGTTTTATTATTCTGTAAATATGCTGTGCTAGAGGCTCATAAAGCAAAATGAAAATAGAGGATTTTTTTTTTAAATGTTCATTACAAAGGAGTCCTCACACTTGGATGGGTGAATCCCCGTCTCCAACTGTGACTTCATGTGGCGACTTGTCTGTGAAGTCCCCAGAGGTTAGCCCTAGTAAAAAGTTTTCAAATGCCAAGAAATTATGGACTTCTCAGTAATTAAAGTCTGCTCATAAGAAGTACCAGATAGTTTATTTGCCTTCTACAAACAATAGAGCAAAACCTGAATAAAACGTATTCTTTCCAATAGAAATATATAGTATAAAAGAATTTTAAATAGCATTATTAAATGATTAAGGCAATTTTAAAATTGGTTAAAATGTAACATCGAGATGACAAATTCCCATAATTAAAAAGAGGACTTCAACTGATCTTATTGATGATATGAAAATGATGCACATGAAAAAAGCATATGCAAAACTTCCCTGCAAAATTATGCATAAGGCTGGGCATTTGACATGCTCAGTTCAATATTCAATATTGTGCAGTTCCTGGGATGCTTATAAAACTATCTATGGTAAAAAGATAAAGAAAACAAGATAAAGAAGGGTTTGCATTAGGAAACCCTTCTTAACATCAGTGCTTCCTAATATCACAGGGAATTTACAATAACACACAAAAAATTATCAGGGGAGTAACTGAAAATTATAGCAAAGTGTGGTTAGAAAAGTGGTAAGAGATTTAGGCTTAGAGACATACAATATTTATCTGAAATTGACTTTCAGCAGCATGTTTGTGGTTTGGGTGGTTTCTATTTGTTTGTGTGTTTTTTTTTCTTTCCCTAGCAATTGCTTATTTACTGGGCAGAAGCCCTGACATTGTGATATGTATCTAGGGAGAAGGACTCACATTCTGCCTTATGAGATCAATACCTAGATTGGGGATCACCTTGGTGATAGACATACCTTAAACATTTTGGTATAGTGTATCTGAGAGCCATCTAACATACTGAAACTCCTCCATCTGGCACACAGCACCTCTGCGCTCAGCAAGCTGCAGGGTAGAGGAGTGACTCCACACTCTGGGCGTTGGGCTGTGCCTGAGTGAGATGGCACATCCAAGCTGCACATGGTGTCCAGCCAATGTGAAGCACCTGTCCAGGAAGGACTGAGCGAAAGGAGACAGCAGAGAAGAGGCCCCTCCGGCACCACAGCTCTTGTGCTGTCCTCAGAAATGAGACATGGAGGTTCAAATCCCTTCAGGCAGAGAAAGGATTGAACATGGATCTTCCACATCCTGGGTCACTGCCCTAATTACTGGGTTAGTGGATAAAAATGGAATGACAGCAGCTGTGGCAAATCCAGCCTCTTACTTCCTTTGTGTTTTGGATTTTTTTTTTCCCCTATTGCAAGTGGCTGAAATGAAACATTTTGGATGAAACAAAGCATCTTTACCACTGTAAAATGTATGAGATTTGTTTTGTTTGAGGAAAGAAAACCGAAAACTATTGTTTCAGATTGATCTGAACATGAGAGGGTTCTGCTCGTTTTAATTTCATTCAGTTGCTTTACAGCAGAATCAGTTATTTGCACAAACCTGTTTGTAAATGTTAAAAACAACAATTTGGGCTTTGTTGGAGGATGGTTGCCTACAAAATCTCAGCCCATGCTGGTGGACTGTGGTCCTCAGTGAAGATAACTCCCAGTAGAGCAGAGCTCACTGAGGTGGCATGATAGGCTCGGACCTGAGAGTAGACAGGCATGTGTACATACTATTAAAATATGAAACACTATAAAATAGATATTTATCCTGATTTAGAAGCTTCAGTTAAGAAGTGGCAGTCTATATTCCATTGGTGCCTTTCACTGTAAACAAGGGACAGGTGGCCCCATACAGAATTTCTTTGGGATGTGAAGTTAGGTGTAAGTTGGAGTGACTTTTCTTAGGGAAGGACAGCAATTTGGTACAAGCCTTCCAGCAGCTCATTTTGAATGACCATGTTTGGATACTTTCTTGGTAGCTGGATGAGCCAGCAGATCATAACAGTGCTTTACTTAATGGTGCTCACTGGAAAGAGGTAAGGTGTACTGTAAGGCTAAGGGACAGTCAACATCTTCAGGCAGAGAGAAGCTGGAGAAGCTGAACCCTGTTGTAAAGTCTGTGCTGGACTAAATGAACCTATAGATGGCCTCACCACACTTTTTAAATATTCAGGATTGTGTTTCATTTTTACTGCTCATCTGCTGGTATTGAGTGGGTCACCACAGCCAGCACAGTTGTAGGAAACAAAAGTACATAGTTACTCTACTTCTATTATTCCCTTCTTTGGGACATTGCGGATTCCAATATGTCTGTTAATTGTATTTTATAAATGACATAAATGTACATGGAACATTACAACAGGGGAAAATATGTCAACAGTAATACCATAGAGCATAATCCCAGCCTCAGGAGCTTGCTATCCAGAGGCCTGAACATGTTCACTTGTACTTAGGGAGAGAGTAGCGTAGATGTTATCTGCACTTGGCTTAACACAAGATTTTGGGTTCTAAGAAATGAGCAGGAGTGAGACCTGAAAACTGTCTCTCCAAGGACAAGATATGTGGATTTGAGCATCACCCATGAGGTTCTGGTATTCTGGAAAACTCTTCTGTGAGATAGGTAGGAGGGATTTCAACTCCTGATTCTAGCTAACAGAAGATGTTCAGGGATTTTGTTTTGTTTTGATTATATCCAGTTGCTTTACATTAGAATCAGTTAATTGCACAAACCTGTTTGTAGATGTTAAAAACCAAAATATGGGCTTTGGTGGAGGACAGTTGCCTACAAAATTTCAGCCCATGCTGGTGGACTCACAGTCAAAATAACTTCCTGTACAGCAGATTTTGCTTTGGATAAAAAAAAAAAAAAAAAAAAAAAAAAAAGCAAAAAGTTTAAAAAAAAAAAAAAAAAAAAAGCTGCAAGAGTTTGAATTAAATGAAATGTAAAGTCATCATTTAAAAAAAGCAAAACCTAAAGTGCAGTCAGCAATTCGCACAGCCTTGTTTAACGCTTCTCAGGTGCAGCACATTTACTCTCACAGGATCAGGCCCTGAGGTTATGTGAAGGAGAGAAATGCTTGACAACAACATATGGAAATTGAACACGAAGTAAAAGCTTGAGTGGAGGTAAATGGGTTTGGGAGTCGTCTGCAAGAGAGGGAACCAAGGCTACACAGTGGGAAGTGTGTAGAAAATGAAGTGTGTGGAAACCGAAATGTATTCAGCTGCAGTCATGTTAATGTAATCCGTGCAGTCAGTTCCTCTTGACAAGTGTATGTAGCACATCACAGGGCTGGGCCTGTTGTCAAGAGAAGGTAAAGGCAATGCATACATGTGTGCATATCATGGACAGAACAATGGTGTGAGGGGCAAGATGCACATATGGGGAGAAGCCACTGAGCAGAAGGCTACAAAAGGTGAATAAAAGCATTCAAGAAAAGGTAGTGATAAAACTGACCAGTTGTTCATAATTAAAATAAATGGTTCCCTAAGGTCCCTTGATTTTTTTTTCACTGGAATCACAAAGCTGTTCTAATCTCCACTGGTGTTAGATCTTGAATTAAATGTGTGCTGGCATCTGTCAGGGTAAGTATCTCTGTTTTCTCCTCCCACATCTTATGTGAAACTTGGTTAATCTGGAAGGAGTTACATTCTGAAAGGCTCCAAACCCTACAGAGGGGTTTAGGAAGCAGTGAAACATCTCTTGAGAGTACTTGGTATCCCACAGAAAGCCAGCATCTGGCTGATCCTGATTCCCATAGACATTGTGTCTTTAAATGTCCCATCAGCTTCCTGATGTGCCTAAGTACCAGTGAGGTTTGAGCTTTCCCAGCCAGCCACAAGGATTGGAAGCAACAGCTGCTTTTTCTGGGTGTAATGATCTGCTCAAGGAGGACAGGCCATGCTTTGGCTCCCTAAGAAAAATATTAGTCATTGAGCTATTGCTTTTTCCCCCAAAGTTGAACATTTACCAAGAAGGCTGCCATGGTTGTCTCTTCCCATTTGGGTACGGTTTATGGCAGTTCTGCAAATCACTAAATATCTCTCCCCTCCCAAAATTTCAATTGACCTTGCAGTACTTCTATATCCATGAACACGTCAACTGTATGAGGGCTGCTGTACAAATGCAAGATTTCACTTTGCATTACCAAATTTTTATTAACTAGGATTTTTCATTACTACCTAACATCCTCTGCAGCCCAGAGCATTTGTTGTGACACAGGAAGGGTGTGTGATTAGCTCAAGCATCGTGGGCTTGTTTTTATTTTCCTACAGATAGGAGTTAATCATGGTTCCCATTGGATTACAGCTCCTGGCAGCTTTTCTGCCTTCTCTGTCACTTGCTCTCTGGAGGCTGGTAGATCTGTTTGGAGTTTGGTGTTACTCACCTACATATTCTGCTGTGGAGAGTGTTTAAAATTTGGAGGGGCTGTTATGGGCCTCCTGGGTTAGAGGGACAGTTGGAGACTTCATCACATCTGGGCTGTGGTTTCTGAGCACCTGGTTTATGCAGGCATTGATCGCTCTTTGCCTATTAGTGGGGAAACTGAGAGAGACCACTTCATTCTTTGTTTGTATACGGCATTTTTTTACAAGTAAATTGTCAGATAGGCATCATGTCTTTAATACTTTGCCTCTTTATCATAGTCCAAGACAGCTGATGACATTATATTGGGCATTCATTTTAGATCTGCTAAGCCCACAGAAATCAATAGTTTTCCATTATCGGGTCCGGCTGGGTCACTGGTCTGTCAATGAGCTGTTACAATCGCTGTACAAGGGTGAGCCTGACCAGTCAATTGCTGCTGACAAGAGGAAAACACCCTGACAGCCACTGGAACAAGCCAGGACACAGATTTGCTCTTTGGTTTGTCATCTGAGGATGCTGGAAGTAGGGCCATTTGTAAGATGTGGAGCATGTACAGACGGCCTCTCCCTCCTGCACAGCAGGCAGGTCTTCCCTGCTCAGGGAATTGAGGTTTGTTTCCATAATCCCATACCCCTGAGAATTCACTGACTGGAGATGAAGGAACCACCTTTCTTGGCACTGTTTTTTTCCAGCCCAAAAGGCATGTGATAAAGTGGGATGCTTCTGGCATCAAGGCCAGCAGGACCAGTTTGCTTTCTATCGTGGCCATTGCTGGGGGATGCTGGGCTTGAAGGCTTCTCACCTATGTCAAAAGACTGCTACAACAGGCAGGAATGCAACAGAGTTAGCTCCAGTTCTTGTTTGTCCATGTTTTAACGCTGACTTCCTATCAAACTTGAGAGCTGAGCAAAAATAAATATTTAGAAACTATCTCAATATTATGATTTTTAATTTTCAACTTTATTAACTTCTTTCAAGTGTTAAATCCTGACCGTTTTATTTATGCCTCCGGTCGTCTGTTTGATTCTCACAGAAGTCAATATTCACTTGTGTTCCATCATCAAACAAAAAACTGGTAATCAACTTTATCACTGGAAGCCAACTAGCTGGGTTTTAAAAAATACACTACCCAAAAGAAAGATCATTTTCTTTAAATGAGAGGAGAGGGAAGTCTTTTTAACAGAGAAGAGCAAACCTTCCTTTACTGGTAATTAGAAGCACCAGCCTTGTATGACTCGCAGCATTTGGTAGCTCAAGCCGCGTCAGATCTCTTACAGCATTAATTAAAAAGAATTTATGTTTTTTTAATAAAATGCTTCATGTTTTAGCCCCTTTTCTTCCTCCTACCAAATGTGATTATGGGGGCTGAAGGGAATTCAGGTTAATATGTTGACACACTTAACAATGCGGGGTCATGTTGCACAATCCGCTTGGCTGGTTTGGTGCAGCGCAGCCCCTGACAGGTCCTAATCAACCGCTGCCCTAAAGGCAGAGGCAAGGAGAGGATTTTAATTACTGCTCCGTGCGCGAGTTTGCCAGCATTAAATTGAGACATAATTAGGCCTCCGAATTTTAATAATTGTCCCAGCTAATTGGGCAGACAAGTACGCTCTGCAGCGTGGCGTGATTAGATAATTAGTGTTTCCAAATGACAAAATTGGACTCTTGATTGCGGATTCCAGACGGGGGGTGGGGGGCGGCGTGTGCGTGCAGTGGGCAGCTCCCTGCTCGGGCATGAGCCGCGTCGGGCCGAGCTGGTCGCAGTGGCTGGGCAGGGGAGGCGGGACCGGGAAGCCGGGCAGGCAGGCGGTCGCGCCTCCTGGGGGCAAGGGACACGCCGTGCTGCCACATGAGGCAATTACCTTCGCGGCGCTAATTGATCGTTTTAGCCCAAGGACGGCGCGGCACAAGTGATGGCCACGAAAAGGACACAGGCACTCGAGCCGCCGGGACCGATCCCCCCTCACCGGGTACGGGCATGGCGGGGACGCGCGCGGCGGCTCAGCTCTCGGCCGCCAGGGGGCGCCGTTCCCGCGTGGAGTTGGCGGCAGTTCCGCGCCCCGCCGGTGCCCGCGCCTGCTCCGCGTCTCCCAGCAGGGCCGGCCGCCGCACAGTAAGTACCTATCCCTGCCCTGCCCGCTGATGCGGAGGGCTGCGTTCCGGTTGCACGCCCTGCTCCGCCCGGCCGGGCCCTTTCTCACAGCTGAGGAGAGGCTCCCCCGCCGGCTCGGTGCTGAGGCACTTACGGACGCCCTGCGCGCCTCTCTGTCGCCCCGCAACCTGCTAAGGAGGTTTGCTAATCATATATATATATGATTATATATATATATACACACACACACACACGTATATATATATACATACTTAAATCTCTGTCTCTCTCTTTATTTGATCTGGACGGGGGACTCCAATGGCCGCGGACATAACCGCGACAGCCTGCGATCGTGCTGACGGTGCGGCAACTCTGGTGATGCTCTCCGGTGCCGCCGTTCTGCTGTCACCGACGGGTTTTAGTCCCTGTGAGCCTTTTTCCATTAAAAAATATTTTATTTTTAGTGATACATCCGAGTGCATTAGTAGTATTATTTAAAAAAAAAAAAAAAAGTGTCTGGGGAGGGCTTTGGGATAAATAAGCAACGAAGTGTAAGGCGGCGGTGCTGCGGATCCCGTACCATTGCGCGCGGGCTGTCAGGCCGCATGCTACCGCCCGGTTGGTGATCCCATGCCGAAGGACAGCGTGTCCGTGCCAGAGGGGAGCAGGGCGGGGAAGCACCCCGATGCTCCGAGAAAAAAGCGCACACCCTCGTTTCTGGCTTCTTTGACCCCTTTCCTGGAAAGAAAAAGGGGAGGAAGCGATGGCGACAGTCCCATCGGAGGGTCTTCTCTCCTCTCCGGCCCCCCTCCCTCGCCCATCCCTCCATTATCGTGCAGGTGAGCAGCCACCCAGGCCCGCCGGCCACCGCGCAGGCAGAGCTCCCGCCACTCTGTGGAGCCTCGGCTACTGCCTTACCCCGGGTTAGCTGAGCCGTCCGGGAAAAGACGCAGGCTGCCAGACCCATCCTGGCGAGGACTCGAAGGTTTTTGGGGTTTATTTTCGGTTTGGCTTTGTTTTGTTTTAAATGACTGTTACTTCGTCTGCGAGGAACAGGGCGGTTTTACACAGCGATGTGAAATTGAATCACTAACACCTGAAGGTTAAAATGCAAATACTTCACTAGGAAGAATTTCACACAGCTGGTGCAAAATCGCTTTTATTTATTTTTTTTTTAATTTGCAGGAGCAGGCAAACAGGTTTATGTTTTGGTTTTTTTTCTCTCTGTGTGATTGCACCATCATCAAAATACAGATGCTTTACAGTGATTTTTCACTACAGCCTAAGGGCTTCTTGGCTTTAAATGTCTAGTTATTTTTGCTAATACATCAGGATTTTATTTCCTATTTCATAAAACAACTTCAGACACACTGTATGGTATTTGTATATTTATTTTCAGATATATGTTCTAACTCAGTTGATTGCTGTCACACTATTTCAGTGCTTGAAAGCAATGATGTTGGGAATTGTCAGCTCTGAAGAGAAGGTTAGCTCACAGGAGCAGGATGTGCTGTGTAAAATGCTGATTTATAAAAGTGTTACAAACCATATATCTTGCAGGTCGAATTGCATGCATTATATGATCAGAAATACATAGAGGATTGTTCTGCCAGCACATATGTAAAGTGAACATGTTGTTTTCAGAAGCAAGGTTGCTGGAGATGTACTAGAGCAGAAGACAGAAGGCGCATCTCATCACCAACCCCAGCCTGCAGAAGCTGTGGCAAGGTCCCCTCTGTTCTGGTAACAGGCTCCTGCAGTCTAACATGCATGGTCCTCATCCAAGCTCTTTTCAGGGGTGGTAAGCAGCTTGCCCTGATAAAAGCGTAAAGTGCCTCCTATGGACCAAATAGATGCATACTCATGTTTTAAAATCTTTTCTGACTGTGATGGGCTCTTGACCACCAGGTGGTCCTTAGGGCCTACAAGCTGCTGGATGTGTTGCCTTCCCCTTATCAGCTGCTTTCTGAGCAGCCTCAGTTGTTTCTGTGCCCAGGAGGTTTCTCGGGGGTGCCTTTGGCAGGCTCCATTTTGTCTTACTCACTTCAGCATGCCGGGAAGGCTGTCAGCAGAAAAAAGGTAGGCTTGTGATGTTCCTATGAAGGTAACATCCAGCTCCAAGTTTGGAGTTTATCAAGCCCACTTAGTGAAGCTGAACAATTTAATCAGTGTCTAACAAAGCCCTGGATGTTATTTGTCTGTGCTATATAAAATGTTTTTAAAATCTAAAGCAATTGTCATAGGTTAGATGGGGAGACCCTAACAACACAGTAACAGTTCGTACACTGATGCTGCAGGAAATGCTGGGCAATCACATACAGGCATGCAAGTACTGCAGCTTGTACTGCTGTGCGGCCCTTGTAAGGCTAAGGCCACAATCAGGGGCACCATTGGAGATAATTGTCCTGTTGTTTGGGTGTAGTATTTGTGATATGGTGGCAGAGCAATGGGAGCTGAAGGCCACTTGGATTGCAGCACAGACCACAGCTATGTGAGTTTGTTCTCTTTCTTGCAAGAAATCTGCTTCACATGTTTTTCATGCCCTGCCCAACCTGCTGCTTTATCTCCAGGTGCAGAGAAAGGGGTTTTGTAGCTAAGATGCTGTTGTCTTGCCACTTGGTTAGTTTAGGAGGTTTCTTTCCTTTTCCAGGTTAGTACAAGATTCTGGTGAGTCAAAATGCATAAAACGGTATACTCTTCCTGGCTGATGTTATCTTGGTGAAGCCTAGGCTGCATTTACTGCATCTCAATTGGTAGCTGTGTCTTACAGACCTTCCCTTGAGTGACAGTTCTGACTGTCCACACTGGGATGGACAAAGAGAGTTGAAAGAATTTATGATTTTTTTTCCCCTGGATACCAATTTGACTGATTTGGTTTTGGGTTGTGTTGTCGTTGTATGTTTGGTTTTTGGGTTTTTTTTTTCTTATTTGTGGCTTCTTTTTTTTTACTTTTAATTTGTTTGGTTGGTAGGTTTTTTTCTTTCATAATGCATTTACTGCTGCTGAAAAATGTAGAAAGTAAATAAAATGGGAGATATATTTATGTATAGTGGTGTAATTGAAATGAAGCTTGGGTAGTGTTAAGATGGTGTAACATCCTCAATGCGCAGGCAGTTGTAGGACCAGAAAATAATTTTAAACTAATAGAGGGAGCTTCTCTCCCACTTTC
Source organism: Ramphastos sulfuratus (assembly GCA_013399055.1). Lineage (NCBI taxonomy): Eukaryota > Metazoa > Chordata > Aves > Piciformes > Ramphastidae > Ramphastos > Ramphastos sulfuratus. The sequence goes on from WBNM01012208.1 coordinate 112,308, forward strand.
TCTATGAAGTGCTGCATTGCTTTTCTTCTGGTCTGAAACATGACTGCAAACTGTGGCTCGATCAGGTGTCTTCACTTACACCCGCGCGGGGCCGACGACAGGAGGCGATGCCCGCTGCCATCGGTGATGCGGGCAGAGCCCCGCCTGCCCACCGAGCTCCAGGGCACGGCTGTCTTTCTCGGGATTCGCTGTCAGCGCTTTTCCCCGGCGCTGGGACCCCCCCTCAAGACTGGCCCACCCTCATTGGGCATGGAACGCGTCCCTCTGCCGGCGGGGCAGGGATGGCGGGGCCGAGGGCACCGGGCTCAGCGCGGCAGGAGACCGGGGGCCGCTCGAGTTAATGCTTCAAAGCCGTCGGTGTCGAGAGGGAGGCGGACAACAGCAAGCGCCTGGATAAAACCCACTCTGCTGGCGAGTTTTAAGGCGGTTTAAGTCTAAAGAAGAAGTGACAGGGCAATCATCTCCCCGGCTCGGCTGCGGATGGGAGGGTGAAATCTTGCTAACAGCTCTTGTATCTGTATATTTAATTGCGACCTGGCTGCATGTTCCTGTTGAGGAAGGATGCAGATGACAAGCGAATCTATAAAAACACAGTTGACAAACCCGGGGAAGGGATAACTGACAGATGAAACAGCAGTCAGCGCGGAGCTAAGTGGCAAACGCATCAGTACAAAGTCATATACCTTCTGAGAGGAGTAGTAGTTTGTTTTATACCGGTTCTCCAGAGTTTTATCTACTGTCGCTGTGATGGGGAGAGAGGAGCTAATACGCCCTGTTTAGGATACAAACATGCAGATTAGATCAGACTTCAGACACCATGTTTCACTCAAAACAGTTAGAGGAATAAACCAGGCTTCCCCCCATTGAGGGAAAGGAAATCAGAAAGACATGACTTAAGGGGGAAAAAAAGTTTTAGAGGTGTTCAAACACGTTGAAGTACAACCTTTTCGCCTGCAGATACAGTGAGCTGTAGTGAGTTCGATGGTCGGGAGCCAGAGGCCCGGAGGTATCCACTGCCGCCACCCGAGACTTGGGCATTTGGGAGAATATCATTCCGGCTCCTGTTTTCTTCACTTTTGTATTACTTTAAGTTTTCAATGAGGCTAGTGTAATTACGAGGCGTTTAACTTTTTGCCAGGCTCTTTCATTAAAGCTTTGCATTTGCACCTCGCTTTTAAGAGAAGTAATAACATTCACAGTCAGGGGCAAATCCTGTTAATGAACAAATTAAAGTTCAAACAGTTATTCAAGTTCACAGCCCCGCTCGCTGCTCCTTTAATAAGAGTTATACATGTTACTTTCTCTCGGGATCACTCCCCCTTTTATTACTTTTTAAGCTTTTCATAAGCATTGGTGGGCTATATGGGCAGCTCCCAGCCTCTAAAGAGCCCACAAATGCTGAAGCGAGCCCTAATCCGGCCTTAATTTGGTAACTTTTGTAAAAGACATAAAAGATCGGGTGCTACCCTTGTGCGCTCAGATGATTGTATCGCAGGGAGCAAGACGGGGGAAGGCCCCCACTTTCCTGCTCCCACCTATTTGTGCTGGCTACCTCTCATCCTGAGCTGTGCTAAAAGCCTCCTTTTTAGTCCCTCCCGGCTTACTTAGGGAAGAAATGATGATATCTGCCTGGGAATTTTCAACTCCTCCCCCGACAGTTCTGTCTGGCTCCACTGAGTGTGGGGCTGCCGGTCCCTGCCGCTGCCCCTGAGCTCGCAGCGCTGCCCGTGAGCCGGAGCCCCGTGCTTGCTACCGGCAGTTGCTTCCAAGTCTTAGCAAAGTTCAGATGGAGAAAAAAAAAAAAAGGCAAACAAAACCGAAAAGCCCTGCGCTCTTTCTCTCTTCCCGCCCCTCCCCGATTGCTTTTTTTCCTCTAAACCTTTCGCGATTAGTGCCTGCACTCACCCGGCATTTGCATAACATGAATCTTAATTCCCCATGGCAGGGGTTGCCCGAACCTAAGGAAACCTCGTCTCCCGGCGGGGACGGGCTAGGAGCGGACAGGCCCTCCTCGCCCCGCGGTACCTGGGCCGGGGGGCGGCAGGCAAAGTCCAACAAAGCCCTGGGAGTTTGACACTGGTTCAAGGCAGCGTCGGTGCAAAAGCGCTGTCTATGTACAAACAGAAGAGATCACACTCCCCATTATCTACCTCCTGGCGAGTGTTTGATTTGTGACATCAAAAGCTTATCAAGAAAAGCTCACCAAAAAAAAAAAAAAAAAAAAAAGGAGCGAGAAAGGGAAAGAAGCGCACCTCTTCCTTGAGGAAGATCGCTTTCCTTTGGGTGATGAGGGGGGAAGGGGAAAGAGAACGAAACCGGTGTTGTCAAAACGCCTCCGATGCCGGGAAGGCTATTTCTGCCCTGTCAGTATCCCCAGCGCTGGGCACTGCCACTGGCGCGCTGGGCACTGCCACTGGCGCGCAGGGCAGCGGCTGGCGGGAGTGGAGCCGGGCAGGCCCCGGTGGAGGGCTAGAGGGAGGCCCTGATTCCTCGCAGCCATCCGCACAGAAGTGGTTTGATATAATCACCATGACAACTGCCGTCTATGAGCATACAAATAATAGAGATGAAATAGACAAAAGATTAGCATGCCATGAAAAGTACAATAAGTTTCTTATTTAGCATTTAGATAACTGTCTTTCCTTCGGAGCAGGCTTCAAAGTTGAACCCAGTTTAGACCAAGAGGATTAATTCTTTCTCCCGCATGCTTCATTGAATCTCTCATTACCAAACTTTGTCTGTATTGATGTAAGATTTGATTGAAGATTAGAGCATTTAGCAAATCTTGCTTTTCTGCATGTATCAGGTCTTTTCAAGCGCAGACCGCGCTGCCCAGTGGTCAATACCCTTACTTTTATCCAGTGTCTGCTTCATTTAAACTTAATCAACTCCCTCAATGAACTGGAACAGGGAAACGTCCCTGCGGTAAGAATGTTGTGCTTTTCTTAGATAATTCTTTGCTTTCTCTCCCAATCCGCTGGCGTTAAACCTAAAATTGCTCTCTGATGAACTTAATCAATATGATAATGACAATTGGGGCTGAATGGCTCGGCCTGGGCTCCGCGCGGAAAAGGTAGATGGCTGTGCCCCTTGCCCAAACCCAACTTCCCCTTGTCTCGCCTCTTCTTTTGTGTGTGCTACTCCCACCTTTCTCTCTCTTCTCCTTTCCTCCCCCTCTCCGTGACACCGACCGCTGCTCACGCTGGAGAATGATGCTTCTTTGTGCGGCAGGAAGACTCGTATGTCACCGCCCGGAGAAGCGGAGCGGAGCGATTGGCTGTGTGAATTATCTGCCTTGTTGCAGTGAATTATTTGCGCTGTTTCCTTTCCCAGTCAACAAGTTTCTGAGGTATAGTGCAGATCAATCAAAGCTGACAGAGCGCATGTGAAGCTTTTACTGTGTAAATCTGGACCTCTTGTCCCAGCTTCGTTGGCACTGGCATCTGTATATCATTTTTATACTGCTACCAGTAGAGCAATTTCAAAAGTATTTGCAAGGAAAATGGATGTCCCCATCTGTTCCTGGAATCATAAATGTGCCACTTTCAGAGGGTTTTCACTGGTAATCATATCTTTAATGATGAACAAACTTGTGATATATACCTTTCTATAAAATGGGGTTTTCTTCACTTTATTGTGATTGGCTGGGATAAATAGCTTTTCCATATGTTAGGGAGATAAAACATAAGATTACCAGAGCTCGTTTGTTTGATCATAAACAAAAGAAACAATTCGCTCCGAACACTCTTTAAACAGAAACAACTGCAGAATTAAATTGTATTAATAGGCTATCGATGGGTCAGGAGGCAAACAACTGTCCCTGTGGAAATGATAGCTGTTTTAAAATACGAATCGATGGTCCTTCTCGCCGTTTGGGTGACCTTAATGCAGACGTGGATTTTAAATACTGGATGCTCAATATTTTTTTTCCTTAATATTGTTTTATCTTTCTCTCTCTTTCTCTTTGTTTTTCTTTTTTTCCTTTCCTCCAGCTTGACTTTGAATTTCCGTGAGTGCAAAGGCGAGGACAAAGTACTAGGTAGTGGACTGCCATGTGCTATATTTAGAAAGCAGCTGGAAGAGAAAATGTCCTCAAAAATCCGGACCATTTTGTTGTAAAAAGTTCCTGCAGTCCCAGCACTGTAAACATAAACTCAGGTTCTTCAGACATGCCAGTATTTTGCACAGCCTAGGAGTACTGGGTAAGGTCAGGTTAGTGAATTCTGCGGCGCTGTCCAGCGCAGGTAGCGTTAGAGCTGTCATATGAAAATTAAAGGTGCCAGTGGTGCCCAGCACCGCGGCGGTGCGGCTCTGATTAGCACCCGCGGCAGGGGGCAGTTGGATTTTATGCCCACCGGTGGCACCCCTCTCCGCCCGGGAATACTGGCAGGTTGCAAGCACATGTTTTTGGATTCAGAGTACCTCAGCTCGGAGCCCCGCAGAGGATCACTCCCCTTGCCTGTCGTCGCGGCAAGCCCTGCGCGGTCCGCGCCCGCGGGCGAAACCGAAGCTCACTGGCGGCCAAGGCGGCACGGGCAGTCCTCTCCCTCACTGGAGATCAGGATCAACACCACCCCCAGACCCACCATCTACTCTACACGGGGAGTAAAGAGCAGTGCTAAACGGGGTCTAGTCCGCTGGAGTTTGGCCCCTCGGGGGATGCAGACGTAATTCCCGGGGTAGGCTGTTCCGAAGGGACACCCTGCCTGGCTATCACTCAGGAGGGAATCCTCTCTGGTGCCTGTCGAGTTGATCGTGGAGCATTACCGGGGTACCTCGTTCCGGGGCAGGACGGCCCTACGGATCCCATGTCCGGCCCCAGGCCCCCAACAGGGAGGGCAGCCCCCCTGCTGCACACACGAACCCGCTGCCATCGTTTGCGGGGCGGATCTTCCTTTTCACTTGTGCTCTCCCACCACCCAGCTGTACCCAGACAGCGAAGAGGGTTGTTAAGTCGTAATATTGGAATTGTTGACGCTGCCGCCAGGCTCCTTCTTCCCGGCCAGTGCTCTTGGCAGGCGCAGAGAGCTAGGGGAGGCACTAAGCAGCACAGGCAGTGATGCCTCGAAGCGGGAAACTTCCGTCTGGCACCCACCCATGCGAGGGAAGCTGATTCCCACCCGCCCCGCACTGGGTTCCCGGGGTCGAATGTGAAGCCCGCGGCCTGATGATGACTCTGTACAAGCGGAAGGG
>WBNM01012208.1:122500-165000 GCA_013399055.1 Ramphastos sulfuratus
GTGCTGGTCACTTAGAGCTTGTGTCTGTACAGAGTAGAGCCTGATTCCTGCAGGAGGCAGCAGTATCTGACTTTGGATGCACACTCCCATTAGGCCTGCCAGCCTGGTGTCTGGCTCCTCTAAATAGTTGGCACTTGGTTCATGGGAGACAGCCTGTCCGAGCTCACTGCAACAGCTGGTGCCAGTCAGCTCTTCAAGGACTTGTGCCAGCAGCAGGAGGAGTGCGCCAGGGTCTGTTCATCAAACAGACCAGCAGCAGTCCCACGGCTGCCAAGGGACAAAGGGAAAGGCAGCAGGGCAGATCCTTTTCAACGTGGCACCTTGTGGGAAAGGCAAGTGTGTGCCTTTTGAAAGAAGATGCAAGCTGATGGATGAAGAGATGGTACAGGTCATGGTGACCTCGGTAAGTGACCTTTTCTCCCTGCTTCTGTTTCCCAGCCGCTGGGGATTGTATGACACTCACCTGCTTCTGGGAAGCACTTGTGACTTACGAATAGAAAATGGATCAGACTGGTGAAACAGCAGCGTTTACTTTGAGGTCTGCCCTTAGCTGCTTTCTAGGAGTGGTTTTCACAGATATGTGGATACATGGACACGTGAGGTGGTCCTGGTTCTCACCTTCCATTGGAAGGCACAGCCCCTCTTTTCCTGCAGGTTGCTAAGCTGCCTCCTATTAAGTGATGTGACCAGTGTCTCTCTTATGTAATTGTCTTCCTCCCACTGGAAAAATTGTTTGTTTATGTCCTTCAAATAAATATTTAATATCTTTCATTCCTGTCTACTGTGCTGCCTGCTTGTTTTGTTATTGAAGGTGAGGCCAGAGTTCTTTGAGTTGGAAGTGCTGAGAGAGAGAGCAGAACCTGCATCTCATGGGAATTTCTTCCATGTATTTTAGACTAGTTTCTAAGAAAGTGCTGCTATCCGCACAGATCCACTTGAAACCAGTGTGAGAAATAGAACTTTGAATGACAGCCTCTTCCCAGCATCACTGGTACACCCTGGGCATAGCTCTGTGGCTGCACTGAAGGCACAGACAAATTCATGAATCTGACTCTCTATTCAAAGGGAAGTCAACAGGGAGTACAGAGGAAAGGTTTGATCTGATTGCAAGTCAAGATGTAAATGCAAGGGGGGATCCTACTTCAAAGCCTATACAAACACCATACAAGTTTTGGGATTTTTTTTTTTCCCACCACAGGCATTTAATATTTCTGGACAGTTAGTATTTCAAAGCACAAAAGCAGGCTTTGACCCTGTGCTTTGTCCAACTACTTAGCACCTATGCCTCTAAAAGCATGGGTATCAGGATCTGGGGCTCCTAGAGCTCCTCCAGTGTTGTCTTTGATACTATCTACTGTAAGTTATCAAAGACCCTTGGTGATGGTGGGTCTCCCATTCTCTTGGACTTTCCTACATGCCAGCCCTTAGATAACTTGCTGCCCAAAAGCAGCAAGGTGATTGAGAGGGGCAAAGTTTCCTAGTTCTTCCTTAAAGGTTTGCACCTTCCACCTCGAATGTGGAAACATTTGAGGAAAATCTAGGAGACTCTCCTCCTAATTGTCATCATCTGTGCTGCTGGAGTTATAAAAAAAGCTAAATGTTGACCCATGGGATTTCACTGCAAGTGGATATAGATGCATTTTATGGGCCAGTGCTTCCTGCTCAGAGGAGGTCAGCTGGGTCAAGGTCTCTGGGGACCAAGAGTGAGAGAGATCCTTTCTGTCCTGTTGGGGGACAACAGGGAGGCAGGAAGGGGTTGAGCTTCTTCAGGCCCATCAGTGCAGGGGCTTTTCTGGGACATAGCATTAAAGAAAATATATAGATTGATAAAGTGACCATGTCTCTTGTGTTGGGCAGAAGCCTTGGAAGCATGTCTCACACCTTCGCCGATGACACACCTTTAATGGATCAGAGGCTCTGCAGTTGCTTTACTCCTGTGGAACGTGCATGGGTGCTTGGAGGTGACGTATGAGGATCTTCTAGCAAGTGCAATGTTTTAGTCCATATAGAAACTACAGTGACCTACAGTTTTGAAGAGGGGATTCTTGGAAAAGCAGCAATCCCAAACAATCTGGAACAGGTGGGTGTCACATCCATTTTATGTAGCTAGATTCTGTCCATGCAAGTCATCTCTTATTTGTCAGAGCAGCCTGTAGCCATTGCCAGTGCCTTTATTGCAGGGTCAAGAGAAGGACAGCAAAGCTGGTAAAGGGTCTAGGAACAAGTTCTATAAAAACTGGCTGAGAGAATTGGAGTTGTTCATCCTGGAGAAGAGGAGGCTGAAGGGAGACTACTGCTTTCTACAAATGCTAGAAATGAAATTGGGGTGAGGAAGGTGTTGGTTACTTCTCTCAAGTAGCAAGTGACAGCATGAGAAGAAATGGCCTTGAGTTGCATCAGGGAAGGTTTAGGTTGAATGTTAGGAAAAAAAATTTTTTACTGAAAGAGGTATCAAGCGATGGAACAGGCTGCCCAAGGAATTGATCGAATCGTCATTGCTGAACGATAAGAAATACGTAGCTATGGTGTTTAGAAACATGGTTTAGCAGCAGACTTGGTAGTGTTAGGTTAATGGTTGAACTTGACGGTCTTAAAGGTCTTTTCCAGTCTATTTCTGCGATTCTATGGCGCTATTTATATGCATGCCACATGAAACCATATGAACACACTACAAAATTTTATACCAAGCTGCAAGTTTGTTAGAGCTACACGTTTGAGATAAAATTTCACATTCTCTGTAATGCAGACATAAGAAGTTATGTGGTCAGGTTTGTTGTTAGATGGCCACTATTGCTGCTCAGGTTAGTTGTCATACTCTACACAATCACTGTTACCAATTATTATTCTACTTTTCAAAAATCAATAAGTGGACAGCAAGATTTTGCATAACATTCAAACTGGTATTCTGGAAAGAGTGGAATAATTATTTTGCAAAACAGTTCCTCATAATTTTGTTTATTGGCTATGTATTACTGGTTGATCAGTGAAGCTTCCTTTGCTTGGGACAGCACTTTGGCTGTTGTATCAGTGATATTTAGCAAGTCCAGTGGGATGTTGCTGAGGAGGACTTGTGAAGGTAAGGTCAAGCCTTCATAACCTTGACTGCAGTAGCTTCTCTGTGGGGAAAGTGGCCCTTCACAGAAAGGTTACAGCTTTGGTTTGTTTATCTTGTTTCTATTATTCAGGTGACTCTCCCCTCCAACTTGAAGCAGCAGCCAAGAACCAAACAGTTAAAAAAAAAAAAAAAAAAAAGTGACAGCTTTCATAAAGGATGAGTTATAGCAGAATGTATTTTTTTTTGGCTGTAAATACATTGTACTTCATTCTTCAAACCAGTAATGTATTTTTATCTTTCTGAAAGGATTTAAGAGGGCCCAAAGTGTGTGGATGGCTTGTAGAAAGCATTCCAGTTTGACAGAAGGTTGAATTGATTACTTTGCTGAGGAAAAAAAAAAAATAGTTTTATTTAAATCAACTTTAAAGCTTTATTTTAAAGGGTGGATATTGGTAGCTGGAGAATACACTCTGCCTTCTCCTCATAGTGCAGCTGGATGGCAATAGCCAGACTTCACTTATTTATTTATTTCCTGCACAGAAGGGAGGAAAATATAGGTCTATGAATCAATCTAGATAATGGGGAAGGCTGAATGTAATAAATAATACAGTAACAACCCTAAACTAATGAGCTGTTGCTAAGGTACATTTCACAGGCTCATCCTCTATATAAAAAGTCACTAATAATCCCTTAGTGTAATCAGATGATAAAGCTTTGCCATAAGGCAACACCTGTGCAATTAAAGCCGCGGATTCTTTTGCACGTTTCATTAATTTCAGGATTTTGTAAAGGCACAATGACTACACTAATAATCTAGTCTACTTGACTCCATGTCTACTGGAAACAGGGTGTCTAATTAGGTAAAGGTAATTAATTAGAGATAAATGGAGCTAATCAGGCTCAGTTAACACTAATTCTTTGAATTAAGATATTTTGGGACACCTACTATTCTGCTGGCTTTGATGTTTCCCAACAAACATTGACTTGGGAAGGAATCAGAAAGTGCTACGTTCAGGCTGTTGGAGATCATCAGTCCAGTCCTGCAGAACCACTTACCCACTAATCTTGTTGGTGGTCAGTGGGACTCTTCATCTGTGGGTTCATTTTCATTTTGTGGGTTTGTTGGGAGAGGCATCTGTACCACCTGTGAAGGGTGGGGGACTTAGTTTGACATCACTGGAAGCCGATTTGTGTCTTTTTATTGGTTTCTGCCATGTTTTGCTGGCAGTGATATTTTCCTTACAGCTCCTCTCCTTGATGTGGGCAGATTTTGGAATTCTGAGGTGTGCTGGTATTTGGAACAGACACCACAACCTCTGCTGTGGACAGCGTTTAAAATGCAGTGTCTTTTCTCACAGAAAAGAGTAGAATCAAAAATGATAATTAAAAAAATTGCTGAATTTGAAAGAATTTTTTATTATTTAGTGAAAGGATGAGGATTTCACAGGTGGTCTGTGCACTTTGGAGGCCATGGTCCTGTTCTGGTGAGGAATGGGACGCTGCTCATCTTTCTTAGGTAACCAGCTGTATTGGATTCAGGTGCTAGCATCCTCAAAACCAGCAGGACTACTGGGTGGGGGGGAAATATAAATGAGTGGGACAAGAAATGAGCAAGAAGCCTGTTTGCTCCAACATCACAGACTTCCTGTATTACTCTGTTGTTATGTCTGTGTTAGAGGACTCCTGTTTAGCCTTTTTTCCCAGGTAGTTGTTGCTTCCTGACATGATTTAATGTGTAGCACTGGCGACAGATGTGGTGGAAAGATGCTGTGACCAGCATAGGTCTATACTATGATAATGTCACCACCAGCAGCTCTTACAGTGTCTGGGAATAAGACCATCCCGGGTGTATGGAGCAAGCATGTTTTAGAAGGTACTGCTTCTAAGTGTGAAGTTCAGGTACAAAGTAGCGTGATTTCCCCCTCCCTCTCTGGACAGTCTGCTTATTTCAGCTGTAAAACATGACTGATGGAGAGCTCTTAATCTACTGCTTGAATGCCAGGAAGTGTGGGATACACTCTCCCTTCCCACATCTAAAGAGGGCTGGATATTTTTTTTTCATTTGTAGTTCTGAAACACCTAAGCTGGTGTTGCGCAGTGTGGTACATAAATAACAAGAGGGAGCCAGGAATGAGCCCTTGCAGGGTGAGCTGTTGCCTGAGGTAAGTCTCCACCAGCTGAGCTACCCTACACTCAGTAGAGGAGATGAAATAGAAATGTCTGAATACTTTTATTACCAGATACTTTCTGGATTGACCTTCCAATAACTTGTTAAACTACAGAAAATATTTCTGTTTTCTAGATGTGAAAGACCTGCTGGGTCATATGGTCCACAAATGCACCTCTGGATACTTTTAATCACAGCCTGATGACTTTGGGCTTTCAGGAGCAGACAGGGCTTGGGCCCTGCTGTTGGAAGTAACTTGTGTTTCCAGGGACTCACAATCCCAGTTACAGAGAACTGTGGATACAAGGGAACTATGTGGCCACAGCCTGCAGGGGAGGAAAAGGAATTTTTGTCCCTTGTACACAAAGAAAGCAAACTGGTGTTGTCCCCTGGATTAGCTGCAGCTTGTTAGCAGGTGGGCCAGACCCCAGAATGAAGGCAGCCACTGCTGTCCCCAAGGCTTTGGTCAGGGCTGCAGAACAGTGGTGTGAGAACCCAAGCTTGATTTGCTCACAGTGATCTAACCAGCTCTTGTGCTATTGAAGTTCCCAGCTGAGGCAGTCTTCAATTACATTTATATTTTTGTGTATCATAGGAAGTCTAAGAGGGCTTCCTACTCAGGCACATAACATTTCAAGTCTAATTGCTAAGTACTGTCATCTGATGCACTTGTCCTCTTGAACATAACCTTGTCCAATGTTTAGACTTCTTACACTTTGAGGAGGTCCAGTTCAACATGCTGTGCAGCAAAGGTGTGAGATTACAGCATCACAGGACTTTAGAGGTTGGAAGGGACTCCCAGAGATCATTGAGTCCAACCTCACTGCCAAAGCAGGATCCCCTAGGGTAGACTGCACAGGAACACATCCAGGTGGGTTTTGAAAGCCTCCAGAGAAGGAGATTCCACAACCTCTCTGGGCAGCCTGTTCCAGTGCTTTATCATCCTCACTCTCCTCACACTGAGATGAAGCCTTCTATGTTCAAGGTTGCACCCACTGCTCCTTGTCTTATTGTTGCAGACCACTGAAAAGAGATTGGCCCCATCCACTTGACACCCACCCCTCCGATATTAATAGACATTGATGAGATCTCCTCCCAGTCTTCTCTTCTCCACACTAAACAGCCCCAGGTCTCTCAGTCTCTCAATGATGTTCAGACCAGTCACACAGATGCTTGGGCTGACCATCATGCATGTACAGTGCTGAGTGTCTCTGTAGTGGGAGGTTGATCTGAGTCTCTTGAATGCCTGGAAGCTCTGGGCATGCAGTTATCACTACATTTTGTAGGTCGTAGTTGCTCACTAGTGCAGTTCAGGTGTTGGCACTAAATCCAAGAGTTGAATGAACTTCTGAAATAGCAACTTGGATGAGAGAAGCCTTCTTAAGGGAAACTGGCAAATGTCCCAGACCTGCAGCTTGTTTGAGGAATGAAATCCATCTTTCATTTTTCTTTGTGCATCATCTTAGTGTCTCTGTGCCAAAAGGTGAAGATGCTGAAGTTCCTGTTATGCTGCCTGGATGGCAGAGCTGTGTAGACTTTACTGTCCTCCAGCCTGACATCCCTTGTCTCCTACAAGGATGGATCAACACCCACTGGTTTTGGGTATCATTTGACTGGTTCTTCAAAAAAACTTGCCCAGACAAGTTCTTAGGTAAAGAATGGTATTCACATCACCTAACTTGTGCACAGCTGCATCCAAGTTTGCTTTCTAGGCTCCCTTCATTGGAGAGAAATGGGTGCTAGCATAGTTATTCTGACCCCTTTGTGGTCTCTCATCAAGGTTATGACTCTGTTTGACTAATGTCTGCTTTCCCCACAGGTGGCCAAAGGTGTCTGGGTGACGTCAGTGTCTGGCCTGTAAGTCCAGCCAAGTGAAACCATCTAGGCTCTGTGCTAGGCATGTTGGGATCTGGAGGAGGTTGGTAGCACTGGGAAAACAGTGCTGCGTGGGTGGTGTGTGATAGCATGGAAATTGAAAATGAGAGAAAAAGATGAGCTGTTCGTGTTGGTTATTGCAGGTGCCTGTGGATCTGCAAGGGAGAAAGCTGCCTGCTGTGGAGACCATGGCACTGAGACCCCTCTGCTTATGTGATGGTTTCTTGGGCAGTCCCTGGTCCTCACTAGGGTGAGTTTATTGCCCTGGGTATCCAACACGTGTAGTGCAGTGGAGTGCTGTATAGGGAAGGGTATTATATAATGTTCCCATATTCAGATTAAATGTGTTGGTAATTTGAAAACCTGAATAAATATCTAAATAGCCCAAATGATAAGGCTGGAAAATTCCTTGGTAAATAACTTTTGCTCACTTTTTTTTTGTTGTCCTTCTCTATTTTCATTGCATCCTTCCCTCTTGGTCTTTGATTGCTGTTTATCAGAGCTGCATCAAAGCAGGTTCTCCCTATGTCTCTGGGCTGTGGCACAGCCCATAATCTAGCATCTTGTCAGCCACTGGAGTTTGTAAAGTAGCCTCAATGTTTGTGCTAGGAATTGAACCGCTGTTCTTAAAAGCAGCAGTTGGTTCCCCACTTCTCTGTGGTACGTGAGGTGCCACCAATCCACCTTCGCATCTTAATTTCCAGTTTTGTAAATGTGCTGCTGTTAGCTCTGAGACTTTCCCGAGCAGCCACCAACCAGTGGTACTTTCTATTTACAGGGAAATATTATCCATAAACATTAGATTTTAAAAACAATTCTATGCTAAAGCTGAGCAATGGGTTGTGATATTTGTTCAGTATTAGAGGCTTGTATGGAATGAAAAGTGTCTAGAACGTCTTATTTCATAATGACCCCTATGTTACCTTCCTATCAAGTGATTCAAAGCATTGTTCAGTGTGTGGTTTAATTGCATCACAGACACAAAATACTTAATACTTTAAAGAGGGAGTTTTAAAATTTAATAGCTTATTTTATTATTACTCTTTTGGATACAATTAACTAGGGATGCACTTCAGTGTTCTCCTTGTTACTGAAATGTATTTTTTTGTTTCACTCTGGGGGAAAAAGAAGTCTGTCAGACCATGGGTCTCTCCCTTGGTGCACATTATTAGAGTCTTTTTAGAGACAAGCAAGCAATTTTGCTGTCATTGGTCTTGTTCAAATAGAGGGTGTTTATCTATGCAGTCCTCCGGGGACAGGTGTCAGGGAAGGATCAGCAGGCAGCAGCTGACAGGGGTAAGGCACACTCATTTGACTTTCCTCCAGTGGTGCACTTGTGTGGTGTTTGCTTCTTAAACATTGCTCCTCAGGCATCCTGTCCTGACTTCAGGTAACGCCCTTGGGTCTGCTGCTCACCTGGACTGAGGCTGGGTTGCGCAATCCAATCAGAGGAAAGGAGAACCTATGCTGAAGGAGATGGTGATGTAGCTACCAGAAGGTTCATAGCACCCCATGTTTCCTCCTCAAATTTGGCTTTAGAACTCACTCCTACTGCCTGTATGGAACAGAGCCTTCTGCTCACCTTCACAGGTTTTTCATTTGAACCTTTTCATGTGACCAAAGTTTCTGTGTGATAGTGCTAAAAAAGGAATCTACCTGTGGATGTTATTTCATAATTCCACACTGCCCTGAAGTTGAGGCTTCACACCAAAGTCATCGCATTTCCTGCTCTAAAGCACCTGAAGGGAAAATCCCTAATCTCCCAGACTTGGATGTGGATCTGTGGTGAAACTGCAACATTTATGGGGACCTGCCCTTGAGCAGAGGTGGGTGAGATCCCCAGCTTCATACCACCTCACTTCTGCATGTGTAGGTCACTGTGTGTCCCACAGAGCCAACCAGCAGGCAGTGGGTCTTTGCATGCCCCAGGGCACCTTCTGGGGTAGCCTGGGGCCACCCATGAACTGGGCAGCAAGTGGTGTGTCTCAAACACAGCTATGGAGCTGCCCTGCACTTGATGAAGAGAGCTGGGTGCATGGTTGCTCATGTGCTTCTCTGTTTGGCAGCTCCAGGATGGGCAAGGCTGTTGTGGGGAAAGGAAAGCACCTTCCTTCGCTGTTATGGGGCATGCTGTGCATCTGGTGCAGCCAATGTTGCTGAAGACATTATCCTGCTCCCTTTCTAGCCATTAGGTATGTAAGGCTTTTTCCTACCGTGCTGTGCAGTTGGTTAGAACCTTGGCATCCATACTGGTAGGATCCTCTCTCCTCCACCTCTCATACCTCTCAACTGAAAGGTACCCATCATGGCCAGGCTTCCATCCTGTGTTGCAGGATGGCATCAAGGGGCTCAAGAGTATCCTATAATAGTCATGGTTTTCTGTGATTTTGTGTCAGTTCTTGGTCCAGATAATGGTTCATGCTTTTGCTTAGAGATCACTAATAATGCCTAAAGGAATTAAATTATTAACTTTTAATACTTGCTTTGAGAAACTGATGGTAATGCTGTATGGCAGTGACAGTTGTTACTCCTTCTATTGTTCTTTTGAAACTTGTTCAAAGTAAGCTTTAAAAAGTCACTCACCTGTCTATTTTGAGGGGGATGGGACTGGGATCTGGTTACAAATCCATCAATAAGACACAGTATTTTGTTTGTTCAGTTTCACACTGTTCTTTCGGATGATTCATTTCCTACCTGTGTATTAAACAACCTTCACTGTGCCTCTGCTCACAGAGCCTAGTGCTTCCTGAGTGAGTGCTTGTGTCAGGGCTGGATGCAGGAGAAGTGCAGGGGGTTGATCTGGCCATCCAGCCAGATCCCACTCCAATGCAGGCTGAGCCATTTGAAGCACTAGACTTGCCATTTAATTTCTCACACAGCACCTACACAGTTGTGAATGAAATCTACAGATTATCCATATTCCTGTTTGATCTGGGAGGGTTTTTTTGGTGTGTGTTTGGTTGGTTGGTTTTGTGGGTTTTTTTTTTGGGTTTTTTTGTGATTTTGATTTTTTTTTTTTTTAATTCTAACAAGATACTCTTGGTGTGAAGCTATCCCTATTTTTGAGGGTGAAGCCAACTTTGACTGAGCCTGCTGTCCTTGAGTACTGCTCTGAACTTCAGTGCTAATACAAAACGTATGCAGGGTGAGTGCTTTCTAAACATGGATGATGTGATGTTGTCTGGCTGGTCCACATCACATCTCACTTCTGTGGGCTGTTTGGTGCTGTCTTCACCTCTAGTTTCACTGACAAGATTTACAAAACCCTTGGTTGCAGAGCTTCTTTCTTTTGCAGCCTTTTGCCCGGTGGCTGGTTTAGGTCTCATTGACCTCACTCCTGCTAACACAGCCTGAAACGTATTTTGTCTTATTTGGGATGTAAGCTGTCGGCTGGTACCCAGCCCCCAGGGCCTTGCAGGAGTCCTCTCCCATCTTGTGCTGTTGCTGGGCTCTGCTGCTTGCTTGGCTGCTAGCTTGAGTGTTGCTCAGCCCAAGCAGAGCATGACCTGGGGAGAGCAACATATGGCAAGAGGAAGGCAATTTAGGACAGGTCTAGGAATCAGAGGCAGAGTTGTTACAAGCTGGGCCTTGGGTTCACTGGCACAACATGAAAGACGGCATCAGTGCCGGATGGAGTCTGGCCTCCTCTGACTCTCCTGCTGCACTAGTAATCCCTGCTACAGTGGCTCTGGAGGGATCCAGGGCAAAAGATGAGTGGAATTTGAAAATTCCTCCATCCAAGTAAAAATTCTTAATCACACTGGATAGCTTTCAGGTCAGTTCATGACTGTGAATTTCCTAGGCTTTATTTATTCCCTCTCCCCTCCCCCCAAAAAAAAAATTAAAAAATTATGTTTCATTTTTAGTTTTACTTAAATGCAGTCAAAAGATGCACAATCTGGAAATGCTTTATTTGCTCATGTTTCCCATAGAAAGCTTTCCATCCTCTTTTCTTTGTTTCATTGAGAAAATGATAAAATAACCCAACCAAAAAATCTTTTTCCATTTTTTTTTTTTTTTAATTAATCCTTGATTTGGTCATCAGAGAGTAAAGGCCATTAATTTTTTTTTTTAATTATTTAATTTTTTTTTTAATTGATGACCTGTTTTGTGACTGAGCACAGGTAGCATAGTGGCTGGTGAGTGTGGAACAGCTGCACCTGCCAGCTGACCATTATAACCTGGGAAATCTAAAGTGGGAGAGGATGGGACAACATGGTGGCTGAGTAACCCTCCTAGGGGGCCTTTGCTAGAAGATGTGGGACTTGTGGTCTGGATACCATCTCCCTTATTTTTGGTTCATTTTCATTTTTCCTCAGCTCTCAGCGTGGAAGGAAGACAAAGGATGACATGTGTGGGAGAGACTGTCTCAATACAAGCAATTTTGTGAGTTAAAAATTTGGAACATTAAATGTAAACGTTTATTATACTGAGATTTGTACCCAGACATCATCCCAGAATAAGTCATACAGAATTGCAAAGTTTAAAGAAATACGTTTGTCAGTGATGTGATACTGAGAGATTTGGCTTCTTGTCCCTTCATTAAGGACAAATTCACCCCAAGGGTGTACTCTGATCTTGGCAAATAGTGTTATAATAGAGAAAGAATATTGCCTGCTGGATAGCAGAAGTTGATGATTAAATTTAAGTGTATATTGTCCACATAAAGCAAACAATGTGCCTTTTTTCTTTATTTCTTCCCCTCCCTCCCCCTTTTTTTTTCTTCCCTGGCTGCAAACATTCATCTCTGGCGCAGGAGTTGGAAGACGCCTGCCTGCTAATTATTGTGTTTTTAACTGATAATATACTGTAAATTTTGTATAATACAACTGTGACCTTATGGAGAACGGAAGAGGTGACAGCAGGCCCATAATTATAGTATGCTGAAGAAATGCTTGTTATTATCTACTATTTTTAGGACCGGTGTGCATAGCCTCTTAATTTACATAAGCTTTAGACATTCACACATTTTTCTGTCTTTGCTTATGGATGATAAATTTTGTTCAAATGAAAGATGAAGATGTCATGTTAGGTGAGAGGTTAGCCAACTGGGAGCTTGATTACTGTGAAAAACAAAAGCTTCAGTGCCAACTGAAAAAGGAGTATTTATTTGAGAAAGAATTGCTTAACCCAAGATTTAGAATGTGAAAAAATGCAGCATCGAATGGAGTCTTGATAACTTGTGATTTGAGAACTGCTTAAATGGTTATGTGGGGGAAAAAAAGGACAGGAGGAAAATGCTATAATCTATTTATCACTGGGAGGATGATTATTGTGGTGTATTCTTATTAGGAATGAATATTTTATGCTTATTGAGGTTTCCTCGTTGAGTGCTATGGACACCGAGCGTGTTTCCAGGAAGTACTATTGAAGGCAACAACCCTTGAAGGCAGGTGAGATGTCTTTGTTTGGGGATGCTGGGGTGTGAAGCAGATGCTGTATGCCCCCAGGGAGGCATATTGCATCTCAGTAGAGGCACAGGCAACAGGTAGGTGAAGGCTGCCCACTGCCTCCTGAAGTCCTAACCTCCTGCCAATGCCATGCCTGGTCCTGCCCCTCTGTGTAGCTTGGCCAGTCGAGTGTTACCAGCTGCTTTTGCCTCACTAGTAGAAATGCTGCTGCCTGTCAGTGCCCAGCTGTTGGCAGGAAAGTGCTGGTCACTGGCAGGGCCACCAGTGGCCCACCATTCTACAAAGAGCAACACTGAGCTGACAGCCCTGGCACTGCCATGGGAACATGGTGTGATATGCAGGCTACTAGGCAAGCTAGAGAAGATGCTGGAGCAGTTCTGAACTCTGATTTGGCCTTGGAAAAAGCTGTTTGTGATAATGTTGAAGTAAATTTGTCTTATCTCCCTAAATTATCTTTGCTAGCTGCAACCTGCACTTTCCTGGGTCAGAACACGTACAACCCCTTCTCTTTGATCAGGGCTACTCCTGTGCCTTGCTGGGCCTGGCAGCCAGATGCGGCAGTATAGAAAAGCTGGCAGTGGTGCTTGCTGCACACCCTGGCTTAGCAGAGCACTTTGGTTTGTGTGTTTTCAGTCCAGTAGCTCTGGTGACCCATTTGTGCAGAGGTGGTATGCTGCTCAGCTGCCTTCTGATTTCTGCAGTCCTCACAAGGCTGTTCCTTGCATTAAAAAACAGAGAAAGCAGATAAACACACAGCTGAGACAGACATAGAAGAAAAGCTTGTTTGTACTCATTACACTGGAGGATATTTTGAGATCAGATCATCCATCTGAAAATATGACCTCTTGTAATACCACCAAACAAGGTCAGGGATGCCTGTGCTTCTCTACCTCTTATGCAAGTTTGAGCTACCTGGAAGCACCTTCCACTGCTATGCCTGTGTGCTGGTTTGAGGATAATTGGGATATTTTAATGAAAAAAAGTTAGATTATAGGCTGTGAAAAGAAAACAGTGGTGATGTCTACTTCACTCATTGCTGAGATGTATAAAAACAAGGAAACAAACACAGATAAGACAGAGAGTCTCTCTCTCTGTTGGAGTCAGTGTGTCTTCTGGGCTTCTGCTGTTAACCCCAATTAATCATTCTGCTTCTAACCCCCCTTGTCAATCCTCCAAACTCACCTTGCATGTAAGGCAGATTCTGGGATAAGGTGGAAAGAAGGTGGAAGGGTGGTTGGGAGCCCCTCCTGGGGACTCTGATATCTGGGAGGGGTGTGTTTCTGTATTACCTTTAACTTGTATATTTCTGTATATATATAGTAAATATCTGCTTGTACATTGTGCTAAGCTGTGACTATAAAGCTTCATTCCTTAACTTCCAGCCGGCTGAGTCTAGTCTGGGTGATTTTCATAGAGTAGGGGTGGGGCAGATAACTCCCAAACCATCATGGTCTGAGTTTTCCAAGTTGAAGGAGAAAAGGGATTTTGCTCATCAGGGCTTGACCCCTTGTTTTTCTGCTTTGTTTGCCCTGTTTTGTGTCTCTTTCCTTGTACTGCTGTTCTCAGTTGTGTTTCAGGTTTTCAGTGTGAGAAATCGCATGTGAGGAAATTCACCCATCAAAGTGGCTGAACAAGTTGCTCCACAGAGCTGCCATGTATAACACACACACAAACACAATCATCTCTGTCTATTTACTTTCCTGTTTTCATCTTAATTTAGGTGAACAGAATTACAACCCTGAGGTCTGCAGTGCTGTGGAGCCCACAGGAAACCACAGTCAGGGCAGACCTTCATAGGCACTGGGAATTTCTAACTTGTTAACTGGCTGAAGATGCTGGGCCCAACCCAGCAAGCCTGCCTCTGATCTTCTGGAGAAACGAGCACTCCTCGTGCCTTTTCCCTAGGGAGCAGATTTTTACATCAGATGCTAATATAATTCATGTCTTCACTTTCACCTATAAAGGATACTGCAAATGAAGAAAAAATTAATTCTCCATCAGACAGGGAAAAACCAGGACTTCTGCAGAAATCTTTCATTTCTTGTGTTTGCGCTGGCATTAGGTAGTACTAGATAGAAGCCTTTGCTGAGTGTATGGGCCTGATCTCACAAACCTTTGTTCAGAGAAGCAGTTTGAATAAGTGTGTGTAGCAGCAAGGAATTCTGTCCAGTTGCTGAGGTAGGACCGTGGCTGAGGGTTTGCCTCTGCTGAGATGATGCTTCCAGGGCTCCCTTTGAGATCAGGTAGTTTGCTTCAGCTGTGCCCAGCTGCTGTGTGACTTTTCTGAAGAGGCAGATTCTAGGAGTGTTTTGTTTGTTTTCTCCAAACTGACTTTTCTTTGCTCTGTCTTTTCCCAGTTATCATTCATCTACAAACAGCTTTGCTTCCCAGCTGACGTGTGCACATGAAGTCTGTTTCAGTGGCACAGGTGCCTTTGCAAATGCTCTGGCCTACAGGTATCTGTGTGCCAGCTAGCTCAGTCCAACACTTGCTGCAGCTATCCACAAGGTCTCAGCACTTTGGCGGTGTAAGTAGAATCCAGCCCTTGTCCTGAGTTTGCATCTTTCTCCCCAGCACCCTTGGTCCTTTGGGAGCATCACTGTACTGTCTTGTGAGCAGGGCATTTCCTGTCCAGTAGCCCAAGCTGATAATCATGTGCCATATCCAGGTTGACTTTATATTTTTTTGACCTCCAGACAAACGTGCAAGTGCATGTAAACATTGCCTAACACAAACAAATCTATTAGAAAGTGGCCCACATGTGTGACGATTCAATTTCGTGGGTTTTGCTCAGAAAAAAAATGTGAGCTGCCTGCTTTGTGTTGTGTATGTGATCTAAACTGCCAGGCTGGAGCAAAAACATGAGGCTCAGGTACAGAAATGTGTTAAGCAGACCTTTTATAGCAGCTCAGGGGGGTTAGTAACAGGATGGAAAAGATGACAGTATGTTTGGTAAAAACTTTAATTGCTAAAGACCTCTCCCAAAGGCCAATAATGGCAAAAGGTGTAAATGGAGGAACTGTCCCAGACTGCTCCCCACTAGCTGTGCCTGGTGCACAGATGGGTTGCTGAAGAAACTGTGAATGGTCAAACAGTAACAGACTATCCAGTTATTCCAACATCAGCTCATTAGCAATCTGTCAGATATTTTAATTTGTGTACTGATGGACTAAGCAGATATTACAGGATTGCCCCAGCTCTCAGGCATCTCTTTGACTTGGAAGGAAACAGCGAATGAATAAACCTGATGATGTGAATGGAGACTTTTGTGCCCTTGGCTTTTAGAGGTCACCGTGAGGTCCAGCCAGGGCTATCTCCAGGGCTGTCACGTGTCCCACAAAGCCCCAGCCCAGCAGGGGCAAAGCAGAGCAGGCTAGGGTGTTGCTGCTGCCAGGCATGTGAGTGGGTCTGGGGGCATTATCCAGCCCCGTTGGCTTCCCCTGCTCTGCTTTCCTGGGGCACTGTGGTGGGGAGACTATGCCAGCCCACACATCCTTGGTCAGCAGAAGTTAAAATGTTTAAATGTGATAAAATTAGCTAGGCTAGGGCCCAAGATACTGCTGGACAGTTTGGGCATGTTTCAAATAACTCTGCAATTTGTCTAGAGATCTCTTTTGCTAAAAAAGGCAACTAACCACATGCAATGAGATTTTTTTACCCCCTATATCTCTCACCAAAACAAAAAGAAAGCACTACATCCTTGTCAGTCATATTATTCCAAACACTAGTTGATAATTTTCAAATAACAGTATTTATTCTAGATACTCCTGGTTAATTGACTTTTGTAAATGTAACCCCTGGAAACTCTGGTTTTCCAAATTTCTGCTAGCTGAGGAGACCACACTTTCCTGAGAAGAGGAGGCTGGTCTATCTGTAAAGCTTACTCCCCATCAGGCTGACATGACTGTGCATCTCAGCATCCTGACCTGCTTTTGCCAAAGCAATGAGCTGAGGTGTGACTTAGGGGTACAGCTGGCAGTGGCCATACTTTATGCATGCAGTGGGCCACATGCCTCAGCCAGTGAATTTGTGAGCCATGACAGTGATGTATTCTCACATGCTGAGCAGGAACAAGCAAGCATTTAAATATCTGGCAGATCTTTTCATTGTGCTTCATTTTGTAATACTATCATTGAAGATGTTGAGAATTAAGTTATGTTTCCATAATAAGTGTGAGTATGACAGGGGTGATGTAGTCAAGTGCCAAAACTTAATATCCTCATAGTGGAGAAGGAGTTGCTCATGGAGCTCTTCAGTCATGGTGAGATCACCCTGTACTGCCCAGCCGGCCTCCTGGGTGCCTCATGGCTCTGGCCTTTGCAGGAAAAAAGCCTTTATTCCTTCAGCTTAGGCACGTCAGGGATGGATGTGAACTAAAAGCTGCTGAAAATGCTAGGATTTGTCTGTCAGGCCACAATTTGGCGATGGTATTTCTTTTAATCCAGTTTAGTTTTACATATTGGCAAAAAATGTTGTAATTGATTGCATTAAATTACACTGGAATTTCTCATCTGCTTGATCAAGAAATTATATCAACTCCAAGTAAGTCTGATTATATGTTGGTATTAAAAATGCTATAAGCACATAGCCCTAGTCTCATTCATTCCTAATGAGATTTTGAAGTTCACACTGTAAAACGTTCTGTCAATTAAGTCGGAAATTCACAGCAACATATTTACTTCGGTTAGCAGTATGTCCTTTCAGTGCAGGGATCTTGACTATTACAGCAGTATTTTCTAGTTCCTGTGTCATCAAAGTCCAATCAAATATTCTTGTTGTAATAGACATTTGTCTGTAACTTGCAGTTTTTTACTACAAAGAACAGCTCTGTGGAATATATTCAGTGAAAAGGAAGCAGCCTAAAAGACAGTTGCAATTCAAAGGCCTGTCTTTTGTAGTGCCCTGTAGCTGGAATAAAACAGACATGGAAAGTCTGCTTTTACCAGTAGTAAATTTTCTTGGTACAGGTTTATACTTCCCAGGATAACAGCATTGGTGGGAGCAGCACTGCACTCCACACCTCAGAGAGACTTCCGGTGAAGGCTGATTGCACTTGTCACTAATTAACAGAGATGGACACACAGATGAAGGGAAAACAGTGTTTTTCTTCTCAAGGTAACATAAGTCAAGAAAGTGCAAAGCTAGTGACAACTCCCATGTCAGCAGTAACACTGAAAGCAGCTCTCAGTTTGCTTTAAAGAATACAGAGCATCATATAGTGCTTGATCCCAGTAAGTCCCAGTTACTTAATGTCTCTAGGAAACAATAAAGTAGTAGTAGCTGCGGAGACTCTGTCTTTTAAAATTTGAATCCCTTTTATTGTCATCAGATGAAGCTCTGATGACTGGTCTGTGAAGGAGACAGCTCTGCTCCAACTTCCCTTCCTTCCAGTACTGCCAGTGAAGGGATCTGCAAGAGGATGTTTTACAACTTTTTGAAAAAGTAATGAAGTCAGGGTGCTGAGTTCGGGCTTAAAGGTAACTGTTGATTTACCTGCCTTACACAGGCACAGCACTGCAGACTTGGGAAAGATGTGCAGTACATGCTGTGGGGAGGTTCCTTTCAACAATGCATGCCATGCCATGCCCTGCCCTGCCCCACTGCAGAGATGAAAATGTTAATATTATGGGAGGAAAAATAATGCTCAAAATAATACTCAAAATTGGCGTTGAACTCCAGAAAGTTTGGGAACTCTCAGCTGCTCCCTGAGTGACTGGTAGCTTTTAGCAGAGTTGGGAGAGGAGACCTTGTTTAATGACATAAGCTAAGCATGAACTCTATTATCTCTTACATTTCCAAATACTGATTTGTCTTTGATTGTCTGGAAGGTACACAGTGACAGCTAGTGTTGTCCTACAAGCAGGTACAGGTCATTTAGGATGAATGGCTGAGCTAGGCACTTCCAATGACAGAGTGATGCTTTGGTGCTTCTGCTATTCTCTGGAGTCCCACATGTGTGCCTGCTCAGGCAGTTGTGTGTTGTTTATTTCTTGGATTGTTTGGGGAAAATGGAGGATCTTGTGCTGCACTGTGTATAACAAAGCCTAGGAACCTGCTAGGGTTAATGGTAGAACTGATTGCTTCTGAAGGGTTTTGATTTACTCAGATTCTTTTGGGCAATGCTGTTCATCTGGGATCCTTATACCTGAGTGTCTTTAAAGTGTTGTGCAGCGTGTAAAATACCAGGCTCCTGGATCGGGTTACTAGCCAGGCCCTTACTGTTTTCCATCAACTGACGTTTCTTAATGAGCTTCATGACCTGACCAAATTTCATCCCAAATGCACCCCAGCCACCTGTGTGGGCCGTGAGACTTCTCGGGTGTTACTGCTCCTTGCTGCCAACAGTATTAATGCCTAGGGCAGAGTCTGGGCATTCAAGCACTGCCCTTATAGAAAGAGGGTACAAATATCACTTATAGGGCTTCCTTTTATGTACTGTAAGTCTTTCCAGATATTCATGGTAGAGCCTTCCTTCTCACTCAAGTGCATGTGGTACATTAGCAAACTGTATTACAGCCCTTGCAATATCCACGTTTTCAAACCATATCATGGCATTCTAGATACAAATACCCTTTTATTTTCACTAAAGCAGTGCAAGCAACACTGACAGCAGAGTGGCAATCCCTACTGTGTATGCATGGGTAATAAACATTTCTGACTCGAAGTTTCTGCACACATCAGGCATGGATTTTGTTTTACTGCATCATGTGATACAATGACAGCAAAGAAGTGTCTTCCCCTTAGCATAAGGTAAACAATGAAGAAGCTAAGCTGGTTTGGCTGTCACTGACATGGTCAGCAGCTCCACCCAGGAACACCAAGGCTTAGTATCACTTCCATTTGACAGACAGACGTAATGGAGAAGCCACTTGTCTCTTCGCTATCAAAAGCTCATAAAGAAACTGTTTCATCCAAAGTTTTGTGTAGGCACATCATACAACTATTTTGTCAGAATACATGAGAACTGTGGCATTGCTGCTTTCTTCACAGCTGTGCAGGATCTACCAATGCAGCCACCAGCCTCTGTCAGAGGGGGTTTAATTCTGTGTTACAGTATTGCTTTTTTTCTACCCACTCCAATCTGCGACTGAAGGGCTTAAGTAGTTTCAGAAGAGCTAAATAATGCACAAACACATAAAGGTAATGTTACAGCTTTGAAGTCCGATCTAGGAAGAATGAAGGCTTCTACAAGTCTGATGCTCTACTGGAGGTTATCTGGAGTTGGCAAGCTACAAATATACAAAATTGTATCTTTTAAGGAACAGAATCATATTTGAAACTGATGATCAGTTTGGCCAATAGCAAGTGACAGAGAATTTGCAAGTTTTCCTCTCCTCTGCATCCGTAAGCTGGATGCCTGACCCTATGTTTTCAGCTGTTTGCAGATGCTTGAGGCATCTTACTTCACAGGCAGCCCCAAGGAGGTAGATGACTGGATCTTAGGTGGGTAGTTTGGAAAATGTCACCTCTCACCAATTCCCAGGGTTTCTAGGCAGGATAATTACCAGGTGTCACTGAGCATGTCCACATACCAACAAGAAAACTGGTGTTTTCAAGGCCCTTGGTGGTCCCAATGTGCTCCAACTTACTTCTCCCACGAGTTCTGCCACCAGCCTGCAGCAGGCTGCTGGTCTGTGCCATGGCTACTGCATGGCTTCTGGCACTGGAGAGGGATGATAGGTCATGTTTCATGGAAGGGAGCCCTTAGGCAGATTAGGGGCATGGTCTGTATTTTTCATGAAACGGTGTTTGATGCAACAGTTTCACATCACTGGCAGCAGAATGTGAGACCAGGATCACTCCATTGCCAGTGCGAAGCTCTGCAGCTGCAGAGGCCCCAGAGAAGCTCTCAGCCAAATTTGGAAATGAAATCTGACAAAGAGATAAATGGAATCAAAGTCAAAAGATGTGAGACGATACAAACATTTGAAAGTGCCTTTCTCTAGAATAACAAGAGGGTGGAAAGTCTACTTTCATGGAGGTGAAGACATTAGACAAAAACATTAGTTCAGGAGAAAGTAGGGTCAGAACTGCCATGGGATGAGGGAAAGCAAAGGTTTGGTCAGGCTGCAAAAGGGTGGGAGAAAATGGTAAAAAGAGCTATGTTTGAGACACACTGGAAGAGATCTGCTGCTGTAGCTGACTTTTTTTTTTTTTTTTTTTTTTTTTACTGTGCGGCTTTCGTCTCCTTGGACACCAGTGGCCAAACTTCTACTGACTTCCCATCAGGTTCATTTCTCTTCAGTTTTTCCAGAGTTGATGCTCTTGAACTGATCAGCCCTCCTGCAACCAGCTAAGGGTGTGGATATGCCACTGTGACAGCAAGAACATACACGCTTTAGGAAAGGACCACTACAGCAAGGTGAGGAAATCCCAATGAGTTCCCAGTGGGCCTGGTGCCCTTGCCTTTTTCCTGCATTGCACCTGAGAGCTGTCTTTGCAGGGCAGAGGATGGTCCTGCAGCAGTATGCTGCACTTCTCTCCCTGATGCCTATCCCCAGTGAAGCAAAAAGCAGCTCCTTGGCTGCTTTGCCTTTTTTTCCTGTTGCGAAAACAAGGCAGTGTGGAAAGTGGTGTGGTGGCAAAAGGCACACGTGTGCAGGAATGTCTGACTCTGCTGTGGGGAAGAGGAACGCTGCTCCCAGGGTTGCTACGTGTGACCTGGCAGAGCCCCATCTCAATTATTTCCAGACAGTGTCATGCTCCCTTCACAGCCCACAGAGCCATGAGGCAGGCTGCCAACAGAGGCAGCAGTTTGGCAGGTTTTTAAGTACTGACTGCATGAGTGTGTGGCAGGCCGTTTGTACCATATGGCACCCAAGAGCTAATCAGTGAGAGGGTGCTGGGCAGTGAGGGAGGCCAAAGCTGAAATGCCATTTAGAAGGCAAACATCAGCTCAAGTGGCGCCTGGCCATAAATCCAAACAATAAAGGAGGCCAGGGGTGGAAAGAGAGATGGGTAATAAGGGTTTGCCATGCTCCTGAAACCAGCCAAATTTTGTTTTGTCCCATGGACCATATTTCGCAAGTGCTTAGAAACACTGTTATGTTAGAGTATAAGCATATAGTACAAATACAGAAATGGTGATTTTTATATATATAATGTATTTTATATGTATATATTGCTCTGCTCTGGGAAGTCTGAAGAACAAGCAGAGCTGTGTGAGAAAAAGACATTTCTGCCTCTAGCCTGGGACAGGGAGCTGATGCTGATGGCTGATGCTGGTGGTTGCTGTTGCCCTGATCTGTGTGTAGGGAATCTATTGTTCTCAAGGGGGACCATCATCTGGCAGGATGAGAACCCTGAGCATCAGATGGTATTGACCGTCTTGACACTGGGAAGTCAAGTAGATCTAGTCTGTGGTCACCTTGCCTTTGAAAGGATGTCTTATCCCCCAAAGCTCAGTTGTAAGAGTTTTCATTTACAGTCTTGTTATATTAAACAAATGGCACCATGTAATCATTTGCTCCCTGCTCTCGGGCTCTAATGGATAGTGCTTGTCACAGCTATTGATTTTTCTTCTTTTACGGAAATCTAGTACTTCAGCAATATTGAGTCACGCTATTATCCAGACAGGTGCCAGCCCTCTGAACGACAGACAACAGGCTGTTGGTACTGTAAACACTCGAGAGCTGGCAAAAAAAAAAGGAAAAAGTGTGTCATTTATCCACCACAATACCATAAATAAAATATAGACTTGGTAGTTCTTTCATGCCTAAGCTTATAAAGAAGATAAGATTTGTCACACTAGAATAGACTGATTTCTTGTATGCTTCCCTCACTGTGGTGGTTGTGACCAGGTGCCTTGGTGGATGGTTCCAGCAAGCTGATCCCCACCAGGAGAGGGTTATTCCCAGGTTCATGGATTTCAGCTGAGCACAGTAGGAATGTTTTTACTGATCCAGGCATTGCTGATGTCAGAAAACAGGAGACGTTTTTCAGTGCTCCTCTCCTCCTCAGGACATCACTGTGCTTTGGATCACTGCTGTATCTCATGGCTGTCTTCGGTGAAGCTGTCTAAAACGACATCTGGAGTACTGTGTGCAGTTCTGGAGCCCCCAGCACAGGAAGGACATGGAAGTGTTGGAGCGGGTCCAGAGGAGGGCCACAAAGATGATCAGAGGGCTGGAGCAGCTCTCCTATGAGGACAGGCTGAGAGAGTTGGGGCTCTTCAGCCTGGAGAAGAGAAGGTTTTGAGGAGACCTTATAGTAGCCTTCCAGTATCTGAAGGGGTCCTACAGGAAGGCTGGGGAGGGACTATTTATAAGATCTTGCAATGACAGGACAAGGGGCAATGGATTTAAACTGGCAGAGGGAAGATTTAGACTAGATGTTAGGAGGAAGTTCTTTCCAGTGAGGGTGGTGAGGCACTGGAACAGGTTGCCCAGGGAGGTTGTGGCTGCTCCCTCCCTGGAGGTGTTCAAGGCCAGGTTGGATGAAGCCTTGAGTAACCTGTCCTAGTGGGAGGTGTCCCTGCCTATGGCAGGAGGTTGGAACTAGATGATCCTTGAGGTCTCCTTCCAACCTTACCATTCTATGATTCTATGACAAGTGGCCGCAGCAATTTTAAATTCACTCCATGTATGTGCAATGAACATTTTCTTCTAATAATCATTACTTTGTTCTTATCCTCATCAAATTTCATTTTCCACTGTGTATTTGAGTTGCTTTTTTAGATACAAGTGAAGGGTGGTAGTTCTACCATGTGCCACACCTGAATGTGCAGACCAACATTGATTCTTGCCAATGTGATGGTGTACAGACATATGAGGCTGGAGCAGGAGGGCATAGTCTGGCCCTGTCCTAAGCAGTTGTCAATGAAAATGAGCATCTGCTTGATCACCGTATGGAAAGTATATTGCACTTCTTGTCTTGGTAAAGGGAAGAGGGTAAATCTGAGAAGTCATGAACTAAGATGATCTAAAATGAAAAGGCTAGAAAAGGATGCCCAAACCCCAGCAGATGGTGTATACTTCTGCTTATCTACATGTCTCTACTTTGTTTTCCCAAACAAAACTAAGTGAAATTAAAAACAGAGAGCAACCAAAGGCAGGTGCCTGGATAGAGAGAGAACAGCTCCAATGTGGTGGCTCTTGCTTGTATGCTCACAGGTGGCCAAGCAATGGGATGTGTAAGACACAAGGCTGTGTGTTTGCGTCATTGCTCAGGAGGTGCATTGAGTACAGAAGTGATGCTGTGCTTCTCAGCACCTCTGCACGTCCCTACCAGTGCTCACACACAAAGTGCTGGAGGCCATCTCACCTCTACCACAGCTCCTTTGCCACAGCTCACCCAGCTTAATGGCTTCCTACAACATCTCCCTGTTCAAAAGGAGCTAAACTAGCTATACTTATTTTGCTCAGAGAGGTTGCTTAGTATGCACATCATTTCTGCATCTAGACAGCACTTGAATAACTTGGGCCTTTTCTTATTACACCAGTGAATAGCAGGCTTACACAAGTGAGTGAAATCAGCTTCTACATCAGGAGAAAGAGAAATCTGTAGCTGTTGGGGAAAACCTTTCAGGTATTTAGAGCTGTTAAGTTATCTGAAGGAGTTGTTGGTTATAATACCATGGCTGCCCATGATTTGCTGTTTAACAGCATGGTGTATCAGGCCAGTGATCCCACACATCACTGGCAATGCAGGCAGAGATGAAGGCTATGTGTTAAAAAGGGCTTGGGTGTAGCTGAATTGCAACATCAAAAATACTTGTAGGTGTCTGTGCTGCCTTCCAGTTGTCTTGACCCATAAAACAGCTTTCCCCCTCCACCTCTGGAGTCCATCCTGTGCAGTCTTTAGGTGTCTTCAACTTCTCCCTTCTGTGAGTTGTGTCTGGACACGTTAAGGGATACCTTCCTTAGGAAAGCTTTGTCTACAGAGGTGGAAGACAAAATGTATTAGCTGTCATTTATTAAGCTGTGTGTTGCCCAGAAAACAGATTTATGATCTCCCAAAAATGATGTAAATACAGAAAAAAATATATCTGAAAAAAGATACATGCTAAAGCCATTTTGAGATTTAAATCATAAAAATGTACTCAAATGAATAAGTTCAAATCTAGATATAGGCTATTTCACTGAGCTTTAATGTATTTTCCCTTTAGAAGATACTCTGTAATTCATGAATGCTTGAGTAGAGGACACAATAGTTTGCATTAAAAGATGGAACTGGAGGCTTTTTCACTGTGTTGTGGTGCTGCAACTGTAATTATCTACTGCAAATGTCTGTCTCTTTCAGATGTCCAAACTCTTTTTTTACAGAATGGTAAGCTCAGGGTATGACCCAGGATTTATGGAGTTGTTTCTGAAATTGCTTTTGAAAGCGTGTTACAATAAAAACTTCATTACAGGACTGCAACTCCTTGTCCTGGAGGGAACAAAACCCCTCTTGATTTTTGTAAAGGTGGCTCACCTAAAGGTAAAGGAATATTTCACAGACTGCCGTTTCTGTTTGTTGATTCCATATTAAACAGAATAACCAAGCATGCTGAAGCTAAAGCCCTCATTTAATTAACCCTCTTGGTGTAGTACCATGTGATTAAATGTGACTGAGCTGCTCCTTGGGGCTTCTGCTACTGAAAATACTAACAATAATCATTTGTTTTGTTTTTATATTTAAACACATTATTGCATAGCTTGGTGCAGAGATAATTACCAATTTTATCTCCTGTGTTTTTCTAATGTTCATTAATAACAATAAAGGGTTGTAGGTTAAAAACTCATTTAATTGCCTTTATGTTAATGACATTATGAATAGCCTTAGCTACAAGATTCTAATTCTGTCCAGTATCCTGTTTCTCAGTAAAGCCCCAGGAGAGCTGCTCATTTTATCAGCATTACTGATTCAGAGTTTTTCCTTGCAGGTGGGTTTTTGTACATAATCAGAATTAATGCACAACACATTTTGCAAGAAACAGAGTAGAAGCTCTCTGAATAAGTAATTAACTAGAGTACCCAAGGAAAAATGCCTGAGCAAATTTTTTAGCATATTCATAAAACATTAAGAACAGTCACAAACACAGTGGAAACAATTTACTGGTAATATGCTTTCGTGCCATTTTCCAACTCTCCTTTTTTTTTTTTTTTTTTTTTTTTTTTCCCTTCCTCTTTCCCTTTTAATGAATGGAATAAAAAGAAAGAAACAAAACAAAAAAGGAAATATATTTCAATGCTCTCATTAAGGAGCACCTGCCTTTGGAACAGATTAGTTTCCAAGTTGCATTGGACAAGGACTTAATGGAAGATAAATGGAAGACAATACTAGATTTTTTCCAAAGTAAACAGGATTTTTCTCCTTCATGTATGTACAAATGGCCTGCTCCCCACACCACCTTCTTGGTCCTGAAAGACAAAAGGTTATCCGAGTTACTTCTGTGCCTAATGATAATTAAAAATAATAGATCACTCCAAAGATGCTGATAGAGTGCAATGTGGTTTGAACATGCCAAAGCAGACCCAGCTATTTCTTTTGTTTGGTTGAGTAAAGTATGTGAATCTGGTCCTTAACTGGAGGGTGCACTAAGAGTATGCCTTGCCTCAGCCTCTTGCTCAGCCACAGGATCTGCCTCTTCCTGCTCCCTGTCGTCTAGCTTAGCACAGGGATTTTAGCAGTGAATCTTCTCTGCTGGACTTAATGCTATGGTGATTTCCATAGACAAATGGAAAATACTGGGTTGGGTGGCTGGAGCAACCTCAGCAACATGGCTGCAACATCCAGGCAGCTGTGGGCTGCTCTTTGTGTCCTTCTTCCAACCACCGTCTGGAGTGCCAGGAAGGGCTCCTCACCTTGGTGGTCCCTGACTGTCTTCAAAACCATCTGCCGTAGTTCCTTCTGCAGGAGCAGGCAGCAGTCCTGTTGCCCTGGCTTCCAGCACCAGTGGGCTGAGGGCTCTGCACTGCTCTCTGGGGTGATCCACAGCACCACCTAGCTCAGCAAGAACAGAAATGAATCATTCTGTAACTGTCAGTGTTGCAGTCCTTAATCACTGAAAGTCTGGAGCAAAGAAGTGAGATTGTCTTAAAGACCTTAACGTTCAAGAAAGTAAGTGTAAAATGTGTTTCTGTTCTCCTAGTGCTGGAACTTCTGTTCATGACCAAAAGTTCAAGGAATGTACACTCCTGTTCAGAGTGGGATTGCCATTCTTGGGTAGTCAAGCTGATCTGAGGACCAAGAGTGCTTCAGGAGAATGCCAAATCCTGCAATCCTCAAACAGCACAATGTCAGAGCTGCAGCAGCCAACACAAGTTTGTACACCAAGAGGAAAGACCAGGGTGGTCACAGGGCTGTACTGAAACACCTCGGTGGCTGATGGCTTCACCCTCTCCTCCTGGGGTGGTAGGACTGACACGGAGGAATTCTCCCTTCAGAGGCAAAAGCTCTCAGACAGCTTTTCTGGGGACTGCAGGATTGGCTCATACTGGCCTGCTGGTTGGAGCTTACTAACAAAGGGCCAGTGGCGTGACAGGCTATCAAGGGCCGTCGCTTTGGTTCAGCACAAAAGCAGTGAGCTGGAGCAAAGGTCCTGCCCCACCAAGCCTGGCCTGTTTGCCACCGAAATCCCCGCTAGCAACTGTTCCTTTAATGATCTTTATGACAGGCAGAAAAAGCACCATTGTTTGCTTAGTTTGCTTTAAAAATAGATTTCTAAATTTGCAAGTGACAGTTCGGCGCGTGTCTGAAACCCAGTGCCCTGGGGTGTGCGGGAGCACCAGTAACCATAAATGTGGCGTGAGCTCTTGGGGACATGGAATGTGGCAGCACTAGGGACACTAACGTGATTAAATTGTGTACAACTCAATTAGTTTCCCTTTTCTTCCCATGGTAGGTGGCAGACCCAGCTGATTGCAGGCTGGTGGATGGAGCTATCGTATCCAAGGTCGCATTGAGCGCACAGGGGCTATGTGGCCATGCAGATGCAGTTTGACCTTGGTCGTGCAGGGCCACTCTTGCAGAACTAGGAGCGGAGGACAAGCAGCCCTCTAGGCATCCATCCAGCACTGCAAGGTAAGTCTTGGCAGACAGCATCCCTGTGCCAAGTGAAGGCAATGCTTAAAATGCTGGAATGTACCTAGAAAGGGCTTTTCAAATCAGAGCTTAGCTGGCAAGGCAATACTAAAGAGCCAAGTAGGAAAAATGCTTTGCCTGTGGTAGTGCGTGGGCAGGACAGTACAAGTACTCAGTGCAGCTAAAGCCCTCATGCTCTCCTATATAAGATGCCCAGAAAGACAATTTTGTTTTCAAGCCATTATAGACATCAGAACAAAATGTTACCCATTTGACTGAAATACCTGACTGGAGTGGCAGGACTACAGATCTGTGATCTTTCTGTGCTCATGATGGGAACCATGTTCTCACACTGAGGTTTGAGGGAAGAGCATCCCAAATGTAGAAGGCAATAGGCATATCTGCAGGGTCTGGGCAAAAGATAAAACTCATTGTGGGGAAAGTAGACTGCAGAGAACAGGAACAGCTGGGACCAGTCCCCATCCCAGCCATGTGGCTTGGTCCCACCAAGCAGCACTTCTCTATAGCGAGGACAAAGTCACAAGGTCCAGAGAACTACAGACAAAACCCCATCTATTCCACAAAATGCTGTGGGGACCAAAAGCAAGGGTGAGGGTGGAAAGACTGCTGCATGGTCATATTGACAGAGATGTCCTGCTTTTTGACCTTTTTTCAATTTCTTTCTCACTCTCTACCTTACATTTCAAAAAAAGGAGCCATTTTACACAGCCAAAACAGATTGTTTTCACCAGAAACATTTGAGAAAGGTTATCCACTCCTCACAGTAAAGGAAAACTATACCAGTCATTTCCTTTCATAAGGGAGCTCCCACAAATAGATCTTTCATTCAAAAACTGCAGACCAGTTCTCCACAGAGCCTGTCTCATCCTGTGCCTTGGGTGACTGAGCTTTGTGGCTGGGTGGGATGGGACTCATGGCTATTTGGGAAGAAACATGTTATATTGTGTAGTAGGAGATGCAGTAACTGAATGACAGCCTAGTTTCTGCCTATTGGGTGAAATAAAAAACTGGGTTCTGATAGTTGTTCCAATATATGGAAAAAAAAAGAGGATTTCAAGAAAGTAGGCATTTCATAGCTTATTTTTAAGTGGAATTCTTTTCTGACCTCATACCTGAAGCCTTAAAGTATTTTGTCAGAGCCTTATGCTTCCCTGTTTTTATGGTAAAATGTGTAACTTGTCCTTCTGTCCTTCATTAATTTGTGTTTTGTGCATATCTAGCTAACTATGCAACCCCTAGGCTTTCAGTTGTGTTACACCATTTACTATTAACAACAACTTACCCATCAGCAAAAAAAAAAAAAAAAAAAAAAAAAAAACTTTAAAAAAAAACCAACACAATTTTCAAATNTCCTTAAAATAAGCCCAAGCTACTTCTGAATATCTGTATTAGATATCTGAGTCTCAGAGCTAGTTCTGTAAAAGGTAGGATTTAAAAATAACAAAACAAAACCCATGAAAATTATCCAATCCATGAAAAATATGCAGCCTCAGCAACGTGGAATCACAGCAGATACACTCCATCAGTGCAGAAGCAATTGCAAGCCCCGTCTTGGGGTGGGCTCTAACAAAAGGGTTAATGCCTGGGAGGCACCCGCATGCTGTAGCCCCCGACAAGGTCAATGGGAGCCCTGCCTGCTGAGCATAAGCAGGATCAAGCTCTGTTTTTCCATAATGTTTAACACAATTGGGTAACAAGATGGTTTCTTTGCACTTTTTATAGCTCAAATTTAAAAAAACGTTGCTTTTCTGCAATCAGCCTAATCTGTTTCATTATTTAATATAAACTCCTGAAGAAACTGTTTATACAAGCCCTTCAATCTCTCTCTCTCTCTCTCTTTTTTTTTTTTTTTTTTTTTTTTTTTTGGGTGAGGGCAGGGAGGAAAATAGACAATTGCTTTTAAATGATTATGCTTTTAAATGACTATTTGTACTTCAACACTAATCTGATGTTGTACATTTACACTTTTCCTAAAGCTAGGCATACTCCCTCACATTTTTTGTGGTGGTAAATATGTAGACCTACCACTTATCCAGTAACAAACAAGCATTTTTGCAGTAGATTGGAAGGAATAAAAACAAACTAACGTATATTTTTCAACTTCCTGGTGCTTTAACCTTTCTTAAGAAAAGACTCGGGGGACATAATTGAAGGAAAGTGTTTTTCTTTAGCAGATGGATTGTTTTGCTCAGATAATATTTTAGTTATGCCAATAAAATGAAGGGTATCCAGAAAAATATGAAACTGCCAGTGGTTGTTAGTGTATGACTATTACCAAGGCAGAAATGAGGCCAGAGCAGTGATAAATGTGCACCATCTCTCCCTCCATCAGCTGAGGAATGACCTGGATACACTTTACATCTGAGCACCAAGTGGGACAACATTTTTCACAGCAGCACTTAATAGTGGACATTAACTTAGCCCTCTCCAAAAGGGCTGACCTGAAGGCTACCCTCTGTGGTTCTCCAAACTGTAATCACTTCTGCAGTCTGTAATTTTATCAAATCGCATGCACCTTTTCCAGCCACTTATTGGCCAATTAAGTCAAGTTCTCACTGAGGGGGTCCAGCTGGCTTCAAGTTATCTTAGATGAATTGATTGAAGACATTCTGCAATCTATGAACCCAGTTTAATGATCTAGGTGATAATACTTGTAATTCTTCTCAGTCAAGGGAATTTGCTGCAGCTGTTGTCTGCAAATCCGTGTTCTGATACAGTGAAGTACCAGAAGAGCCTTAATCCGCCCTCAGAGTTTTATAGCAATGGCTGCATTGTGAAATGGGAAATTTAACATTCACACAGCATTGCCAAACGGAGACAATTTTTTTTGTTGTTGATGTGTTTTTTATTTTATTCTGTCGTGAATGTTAAAGAGGTTACATGGAAGAATGCATTATTGATAATACTTAAAATTGGAGACTGTATGGCATTACAAGGCAGTCTACTAAAATGTTGCATAAAATGTTTAAGCTTGAAGATGAGGTTTGCCTCAGAGCAGGAACATATTTTTTAAAATTTGGAGGTGGAGTAGAGCTGCAGAAATATATCCACTGGGCCAAATCACTATCTGGAGTTGGTTTTGCTATTCCAGAGTGATGCTGGTGTAAATGAGATAATAATCTGTCTCTCTTTAAAAACAAACAAACAAATTCACAGGGTGCATAAATAAATACATGGGAATGGGTGCTACTTTGAGCCATGCCAGCATAGATCAGGATTAATCCCACACTTACACGGTGTAAACTGGTGAAGAATCTGCCTCTGAGACTGAAGTCCTTTCCCTCCCCTGATTCAGAGCCCTTGAAGTGCTAATGAAGGAGTTCGGTACTTTGACACAGGCCTGAAGTGTATCTCCGAGACCTGCAGTCGCCTGCATGAGGACCTGTGAAAACAAAGAAATAATCATATTTGCTTGCTTCAGTGGCATGTGCCTCTTTTCTGAGCCCCAGGAATGTTAATCCCCTCCCTATGAAACAAATAATGCAAGTAACGATAGGGAATATTTTTCACGTTGAAAATTCAAAATACTTAGTAATGAAATATCCTATAGTGCATCTGTGAAGTTTCTGTTTGTGAAAGGGAACGGCTAGGGTTTGATTTCCCTGCAAAAGCAGCAGCTGCCGTATTAATTTATGCTGTGCTGCAGACACCCATTCGCTTCTCAGTAGCGGAGACTTCCCCTCCCGTGCAGTGTGATTGAGCCCAGCTCTGCCAACGCCTGCCTTGCTGAGAGACTGCTGCTTTTGATGAGATGTAATTTTTATTTATTTATTTATTTTAAACTATAGTATGCTGGGGAAAGTCACTTTTTTATGGGATACATTTTCAAATAATTATGTGGGCTTTCCATCCCCATCTGGCTCTCCTCATGCCTGCACCTGCTGATCCCAGGGCAGAGACATCTTGGATGCCATGGCTGGATGGCTATGCTGGGTGTGGAAAGCCCTTCACTCCACCACAGCCTCAACTTGTCCTCATGTGAAACCAAAGTTCAGTGGGGCTTCTCAGTTTTGGTGGACTTAGATCAAGCTGTGTTGGCAAACTCAGGTCTGTTAGTCAACTAACTACATGTATTTCATATTGTTGTGGAAGGCTAATAGGCCTATTAGATGTCCTGGCTTGCCCCACCCTTCTGCAGATGGGGGAAGCAAGGGTGGGAGAAAAACAAAGGCTTGGGCCATTATGCCCCCTCCCAAAGTGATAAACAGGTACCCACAGGTGCTCAGGTACTTGTTAGTGTCTTGCCCAAATAAGGGTAAGTAAGCCCTGGTTTCACCTAATATGGTCAGTTTTGCAAATGCCATTTTGATTGGTGAATCTTTGTGGCCAAAGGAGCCATTACACTCAGGCAAATAATATAAATTGAGATAAGTTGCAAACAGTTGTGCTGCCTCTACCTCACTGTTCTGCCTCACTGTGTGCTGTACTCAGACAACATACTCTGCCTTGTGCTTCAGACCAGCTTAGCCCTGATGTTTTGGACTTGAACTACCTGGAAACTTAAGTGCCTCAAGTTTACCAAGAGAAGGCATTAAGTGCCTCATGATGTGGTGAGAAGTGCCACTGACATTATGCTCTCTGCACGTCTCCAAGAGATGCTGCTTGCACCTTTCCAAACCTCCATGCCAAGAGGAACCAGGATCAGGGCAGAGATTGTCTGCCTCTTTCCCAGCGTCCTGCTACAGCCTGTGAAGATCTAGAAGCCTCTCAATGGTTATCAAGACGCCGAGCAGTTCCAACACTGCCACAAAGGAGTCAGGGACTATCTTGAAATTCCTACTCCACCACCGTGAGTAGTACGGACATTCCCTAGGGCTCCAAGCTGCCTATTATTTGTAAGTGGGGCAGAGCCGTTTTGTGGCTAAACCTTTCCAATTTTCCGATTCTTCTAAATTAATGAATTGCCCATAAGCATCTTTGTGAAGATTTTCCTGACTGAATTAGAACCCAAGTTTAACTGGTTTGCATATAGTTAGTGGGTGGGGCTTTTTGGAAATAAAATAACTACATATTTTATAATTCCTGCCTTATTAATTGCCCCAACTAAATCACATATAGTGTGTAGTGATTTATGTGATATTTGAAAAGTGTTCTCAAGATGGTGAAAAAAGAGTATCTTCTCTCTTGAGAAGTTTGGCTGGCTGAAGGAGATGGTGTGATCCCACAGACTGAAGCTGCTTTGCCTAGGTGTGCTGCCTCTGGCAGGTCCCTTTTTCTGTCAGCAAAGCAGGGATCATGTGGCTGACCTGCAGAGGTGTGGGGGCTGCAAGCTCAGGGCACCTGGATGCATCAGTGCAGGTAGATTGGACTGAATCCCTGTCAATTCACATGCCACAGCTGGGTACCTGGAACCCCTTGGGGAGAACGACCCTCGGCAAGGGTCCCTGAGCAGCCTGTGGCCCTCTCCTGACAAAGGTGGCCACGACAGTGGCTGCATCAGGGGTGGCTCTGCACCACAGGCTGTGCTATCTGGGTACAATGAAGAGGTTTTCAGGGGATTTAGAGGAGTGTAATGGGGGAAGAGGAGAGTAAGACATGTGCTGCCATTTATGAAATTAGTGAGTTGTAAACAGCACGCAGGAATAGGAAATGTCTTTGATGCTAACAAATCCAAAATAACTCTGAAATTAACTGCTCCAAGGGCATGCTCCTGCCTGACTGGGTTGATCTGCACAGAGCCAAGCTGTGGTGTCGCGTTGGCCATGCTTCAGCGGGCGCACATTTTACTTGCCCTGTTGTTGTTGTTCAGAAGGGAGAATGGGGCCGGGGATCTCTCCCTGTAGCGTGGCTTAGATTAAAGCATATATGACTAAGGAAGCCTGGTATGGCCATAGAGAACATCTTGTTCCCCATATTTAGCCATGGGCAATGTCAAGTACTATATGTTACACGAGTGCTTTTCTCCAGTCCTGTAGGCCTTGTTTTAGAGGTCGACTGCATGAGTCGGAGGGTTTAGTTTTAAAATAATAGTCCGACCACAAATATTTGATTTTTCATCTTCATCACCCATAAGAGCAGCTCCCAAATTAGAGGGCTGCCTTGCCTGAGACAGAAAGCGAGACTCACTGTCGCAGCGCAGTGGCATCTCCTGACGGGCCTTTGGCAGGATTGGGCACTGCTGTGATGTCAGCCTAGGTGCAGCATTACATTTTCGCCATGGATGCACTAAA
This sequence comes from Ramphastos sulfuratus, assembly GCA_013399055.1. Lineage (NCBI taxonomy): Eukaryota > Metazoa > Chordata > Aves > Piciformes > Ramphastidae > Ramphastos > Ramphastos sulfuratus. Next base: position 156,206 of record WBNM01012208.1, read on the forward strand.
ATGGGGGTTAATTAGCATGGCTGCCTTTGATCTTCTGCTTGTGAGGGAAGGGAGAGCTTAGTTGGTAACATTAGCCAGCTTCCAAACACTTTATGGATTTTGGCAAGGAGCAGCACAGTCATAACATTTGAATATTAGCACTTTATAGCTCAGCCACACTAACAACTGCTAATTAGGCAGCTTGGGCATGGTTGAACACTGCCTTTGCTTCCGTGCAGTAATTTACACCTATACACAGCTACAGCTCTGATGTGGGAACACTTTACACCCAGTTCACATGTGCGGAGATGATTAGCAGTGGTGAAGCCTGAAAGCCTGATATGGGATTCCTCTTACATCCCTCCTTCTCAGAACTTAATTTTGCTTTCTTGGAACACCCACAAGTAGAGTGTGGGAAAACCCCAGACTGGAAGCTCATCCACCACAGCATCTTTGGAGGAATTGTGCTAACTCCCAGGATGCAATACATTTCAGTGAAGTACAATGACTTAACTGCCCAAGGGAGTTCATCCTTCAAATAACCTCCCATTGCTTTAGCAAGATCTAGAGATGTGTTTTCTTCCCATGCCACTAGATTTTTTTGCTTGGTCAACAGCAATATTAAAGTTGAAATGTTTGATGTTGTGTCCTTGAGTGTTGTTTTCTCCGATTCTTGTTGTACTCTATCCTTTGTTTATGTGGACTTAAAACCTCTATCTGTGATTTGCAGTGTTAAATTCCCTCTCCACGCACCTATTATTGATACTAAGGCAACGAAGTTCTCTGCTGCTTATACAGCCATTTGCAATTAAAACATCAGTACTTTGGTAATCTTCTGCAGCTGTGTTTTCTGAGATGTGATAAATAAGTGGTAGTTGTGGGTCTCTTTTCTTGGTGATTATTTGGGTCCATATTCCTCTCTGAGGCTGCTGTCACTGCTGGAGTTAGCCATCAGCTGAGCCACACATCTAGAAATCACTTACTGTTAAGTATTCTTGGCATCTCATTTTGTATGAGTCTCATGTTTGCACCCAGCTATAGAACTTACACTGCTGAAGGCAAGTTGATATCTTATGGATGTCACCTGGCTTGCAGGTAAGTTCTGGATATTTGTAGCCTTCTTCCTCAGCTCTGTACCAGACTTGGTTTTGACCCAGTGGGAGCACTTTACTGGGCTGTGTTTCCTCCCTGGGAGTGGAGGTAGTTTCTTACTGTCCTTGGGAAATGGGAGCACCCCAGAAATCTGGACAGTGGCTGCTCCCTGGTTAACAGTGTAAAGGAAGTGGATTCATTAGAGTTAAAAATGTACTTACTCTTTTTTAAAAATACATATTTTTATTTCTTTTAAAAGAAAGCAGCTAGAGCATTATATAAACAGGTAGAAAACAAGGGTGAGTCTGACTAGTATTTCTCTGGGAAAAGCCCAAGATGCTTACCTCATTATTTCTTGAACTTCTTTAAAATGAAATATGTCTTTCCCACTGTGCTGGTAAGAGAGTAGACCTGGCTTACATTGGCAGTGATAACTAGGAGAGAGTGGGGTTTTTTGCAATTTCCTAATTGTTTTTATATTTCATTATGAAGATTGAGCCCCGAGTCCTTAATTCAAGGTGTCTGCAAACAACCATGGAACAAAGCAGGACTGTATATTTCTGCAGGGTTTAGACTTAGGTGCATAGCATGGCCTGGGAATTTGGGCTTTTTCTGACAGTCTGTGTTGTAGATCTTTAACAAAAAGGAAAGTTAGCAATGAAAGGTCACAATCAAACACAAAAGGGCATAACTATATTTTGCCCTCTGTAATTTGATCTGTAAGAGATGGAAATCACTCATCCATAAGAGAGGGATTTTCAATTAGTCCTGTTTTCTTAAACATGCAAATCCCCCTGCCATGTTTAACAGCACAGTTTTGCCCTAACTCTGCAGAGAATTCCCAAGCAACCTTTAATAGACGGCCATGCCTTCAGGCTTGTCCACTTATGTTTTCTCTCCTGCCTGGGCACAAGATAGATTATGCATATTATTATTCATAAGTGCCACCTATTGAAAGCATAACCACAGGCACGTTTGCAAATAGTGGGCTTGCTCCAGCTGTCCCCACTCATGCAAAACATTCCTGTTCTCCAATAGACCCCTCCAAACCATCCCCTCAAAATCACTACTGCTTTCTTGCCAGGGCTTGAAAGATAACCCTTGGATTTTAAAGACAACTAAAATTAAATGGGACTTTTCCCTATTTTCCTCCTGCAGAGGTACTTCCAGCTGATGGTTTTGCTCACTCTCCTTGACCCCTGAGGCTGGCGCTGCCTTGCAAGCACTGGGGAGGAGGCTCTAGCCCAGGGTGCCAGGAGTCATGGAAGGCAGCAATGTCATGTTGGATGTTATTTGATTATTCTTAAATAAAGGATAAATATTGCTGCTTTCTGGCAGATATAATATTTTAATTTTTTTTCCTTAACTATGCTTTTGCATATTAGACCATTTTCCTGGACATCTGTGTGTGTTGGTATAAAGAATAGAGCTCTTTTCTTCTTCAACCACACAAGATACAACTAATTTTCAGTTTGTTTTAAAATTAGTTTTTTTAAAAAAAATAAGAGTTAGGAACAGGAATACTCTTTTCAAATAAATGTTTTGAGTGCTGGTGGCTAGAATTAAGCACAGCCCTACATTTCTGCAAAAGGTCAGTTGTGATTCTAATTACTCTTGTGTAAACTAGTTCATGTTTGAACTGCACAGTTAATTAATATATACATGCTTTATTGCCAACTATGTGCATTTTTGATCATTAGAATCTGGACAGACTTATTGTGTCTGGATAGTCTGAATGAGCATGTAAATAGATGTGAGTCTCTTCAGGTTGATTTCCTCTTACACCAGTTTAATAGTGATGTAACTGTATTATCTCTAATTGTATGGCACTGAGATAAATGTGGGGCAGTGGAGAGGGGCAGGAGATGCGTAGTGTTGAGCAATGGGAAGCACTGCACTGGTACTGCAGGACGTATGGCAGGGTGATGTAGGCAAGGCCTAGAAATACAGCTGCAGTGCCTGCCTTAGAAAAATCTTAACATCTTACTGATCTCCAGAGGAAACATGATGACCAATAAATGCACAAGACTCTTCTAGAGTGCTTTTTAAATCTCTCCATGGAAAGGTGTGGTTGGAAGTCTTTCCCTTGGTGGTAGATGGAGCTGGACTTTGTGTTAAGAAGGGTAGCTGGTCCCTCACTTTGAAAAGGGCTCTCATTTTTTTTTTGTTTCCAGGCAGCAATAAAGCCTGAGAAACTGTTACCCAGTTGCATGCTCAAGCACAGCCCCAGCAGGCAGCAGCACCTGCAGGAGCCCTACATCCCAGCACACGACAGCAGGTGTGGCTATCTTGGAGCCCACGGGCACATGGCTGACTGCAGCCCAGTACACTGCATTTCTCAAGTACCAACCAAAGAGCAGAGGCAGAACAAAAACTTTGTACCATGATGAACTTTCTCAACATCCTTTCCTTTAACTGTGGAGGATGCAGAATGCTGACCTCTCTCTCTGAGTGGGTCCCAGGCTGGGCTCTGTGTTGGTCTGTTTCTGCCCCACCACTAGCACTAGGCAGGATCCAGACAACTCCAAGGACACCAGCCATGATGGATGTGGGTTTGAACAGGGGTTCCTCACACCACCCTGAAGATCAGACAAGTACCTGCTGGAAAACCTACTGAAGAGTGCTAAGGACTGGCAGAGGTGTGTTTTCACCCTGTAATGGGGGTAGCGCTGGGTGGAAAGGTTAACCTAGGAGGGGCAAAAACTGTGTGGTAGAAGCAAGGACAACTGAAATGTCCCTAAACCAGTGAAGGCCAGAGCCATGGAGGTGGGCCTGGCTCATGCAGAAGATGGGATATTGCAGTGCCAGCAAATCACAGGTTTTCAACATGCCCTGTGGGGAATTCTTTTAAACAGATGTAATTAAAGTGCGAGAAGATGGATGCCAAAGATGCAGCCTGTGGCCTTTAACTCCCAGCTAGCTGAGCTCACCTCTAACGGGATGTGGATGTGTGGGGACCTTGCCCATAACACTACCTGCCAGAAAAGGCTGTGGAAAGCATAAGTGTGCACATTCCCGCCCAGGGTATCTGTGCTGCTGCCCTTGGCAGAGGAGAGAAAGCTTAGGGAGGAAAGCTCAGTAACTCTGCTTGCTGCTATGTGCTTGAATGGTGGAAGAGAGCACAGGAAAAGCAGGTGTGCCCACTTCAAATATCCTTGGCTTGCCCCTGTACTCATCTGAAAGTGGTGAAAGGTAAGTGCTGGTGAAAGGAAAGTGCTGCTTTGTGCCGAGGACTTCCTCATGGGAGAAAATGGGTGTTAATGTTGCTTCTCCTCCCTCATGCTTTCTGTCAGGGCCAGGTTAAATCTCTAGATTAGCTCTCCAAAGCCACCTGGGGAAATCACGCAGAGCCTGTACCTCTGCTATTTCCCTGAGCAGTGGTGAGGGAGGCACATTCAGAAGTTGATACAAACCTGGAGAGAAACCAAATTCTTTGTTTTTAAAACAATCTCAAATCCTCTCTTCAGCCCATAAGGCCAGTCTTTTCTCTCACCAGCCTTGGATGTGAGTATCTTGGGTATCTGGATCTGACATGCAACTTCTTCTGGAAGCTTTCAGCATGAAAACTTCCTATTTCCTGGCTGTAACCCTCTCAACAGCCCTGTGCTCTCTCTCTACAGCAGTGACACACTATTTCCTCTCAGATGTCACTAGAAAACATTGGTTAACCTCTGTACATCTCCCTCCATTCCTTTGCTATTATTACACTACTGTAATTGCATTAATGGCTGCGGGAAGCATGGGAGTATAGTTTTTCCAGGAGGCAGAGCACAGGCTGCCATTGTTGTGTGGGATAACAGGCTCCAGCCCTGACCTGGGAAGCTGATGCTTGGGTGAGAGAAGTGCAAGCATCTCCATGTCTGCTCAGCCCTCAGCCTCTCCACTGAGCCTGCTGACAAGGGTGCCAATTAGTGTCAGTCTCATGGGTAGCCCAGTGATGGGGACACCTATGTGCCTGGGCCACACAGGCCAACCACCTTGCCACCACTGCCCTAGCACAGCCGTCAGCAGTAGTAGTGGCTCTGCCACTGTGCCCCTTTGGAGCCAGTGATTTAAGAGGTGAAAGACATAATGTGCTATTACCCATCCCCAGCAGAGCACATCCACTGAACAGCTCCAGAGCTCACAGTTGCAGTGGTGTGTAAACACGAGTTTTAGGTTTATCCACTGCTAGGAAATGCGTGGTAAGGAGGTAGTGCTTCATCACCCTCTGTGAGGCTATGCTATTTTACAGTGCTGTAATTTACAGTCTATTTAGAAGGCTAGATCAGTCTCCATCCATCTCCTTCTCTCTAATGTGCAACGGCTGCTCATTGATACATTTGTCTTTGTGAATGAGAAGAGGGATAACTCTTTGCTCGAGTAGAGATAAATATTGCAAAGGATCACCTGTCATTTGTGGGTGTCAGACTGCGTAGTGTACACAAACTCTTCCACATGCTTGCAATGCACAAGTGGTTTTACACATATGCATGCATGTGTCTAATATTAATGCACCCAGGCACACACACACTTGCAAATATTTAGGTAGGCACATGCTTGCCATGTCTGCATTCCCCTACAGAAAAGTTGTGTTCATGTGTGAGCTTTTATGCATAAATATTATCAAGAAAAAAAAAATCAAGTCTCTATAGATAGCATCATGGAAAATTGAAGATGAAGTTGAGAACAGGCAAGAGCCCAGGCTGTTATGTCACCAGTCAAGTAAGACGCCTTGTGAAGAGGAAGAAGTGTGTGTGGTGTTGTGGTAAGTAACCTGTAAATGACATATATAAGTAGTCTGTACGTAATGTATGCAAGCATTGCAGGCTCAAACCCAGGAGCACGTGCTTTTAAAAGAATGAGTTTGTGTGTGTGGTGTTTTATGTATTTGAAAAGGCTCCCTGAGATAACAGAGCACAAAACCAGCACGTGTTTGTCTAAGATTGAGACGCTGGCATTAAGATGATTATATGACTCTATTAACGGGGTGTTATGGCTCCAATTTCACTTAACATATGAGTTGTTCACATTAAAACATGCCCTTGGCCTGACAAGGCATTATTAACTTGCATTTAATAAAAATAAAATATTACATTTAAAAAAATTGAAAGCTGCCAAATTTGATTTAAATGAATACTGAACTCCAGGCAAATGTGTTGCTTGAACTCTGCCTGTTGTACTGGAGCTGACAGGAAGCATTAAAGTAATGCTGAGTGGTCAATATGTGATTAAATATCACATGTCAAGCTTAGCAAGAATGCTCCTTCCAAAGAAAATTATATTGTTAAAAATAAGTGACAAATTCTAAGCAGCTCCTTCAAATTTATAAAGACATGTGAAAGAATGGAAGTGTGCTTGTAATAAACTGGAATATCTGCAGGAGAGAGAGAATATACTCCCTTGCACAGAGCCATATAGAACATCTACAGGTAATCAGATAAAAAGGGTTGCATGTATTTGAAGCAATAAATATTCTTTTCATTGGCCATAGAATATAAAGAGGAGACATGCTACATTTCCACACCATGTTTTCATCTGAAAGCTTTCACTGTCATGCTGTTCTGCCTAAAGAGATTATTTATTTATATATAGGCACAAGTATCCATGTGTACATACGTGCATAAACATGTACCCACATGCTTAGAGCAATCAAGTGGTATACAGAGTGAGAAAATGAAAACTAAGATTTTAAAAGAAATAATTATAATGAGAATAATAAACGCCATCTTTCCTCAGCCATTAGATGTTTGGGAACACTAACACTTCATGGCTATCATCTGTTATGGATTCCAGCTGGGAGAACATGCTTAAACGTGATCAACTTTCACAGTGTGTTTGCTGAAGGAAAGGCATAGATGTCACTTCTCCTCTCTTGCTTTGTCAGGATCAATTGAGGATTACCAGGGTGCAATAAGGGCAGTGTCCAGCAGTCTATTTAGATTAGACATAGCAATAAAATATTGGGACCTACAGCCTCAGACAAATGACTTGATGCGCCTAGGTCAAGAGGTTACCAAAGTCAGGTGAGATCTGAGACCTATTTATCACTGAGCTCAAATTAAGTTTTAAATATTGTCAGAAATGAAAAACTGCTACCAGATGGCGTCAGGTTAATTCATCTCACTGTACTCATAGACCATCTTTCAGTTCCATCACAGTGCCTGCTATCCTGCATTAGAGGGTGCCTATCATAGAACCTCCTTTAGCAGGGTGTTAGGGGCTTTGCTTGGTTGTTACTTCTGGCTTACATGATAGATGTGTTGCATTTGTGTTGTATGCATCTATAGGAGATCTTTGCTGTACATATGGGTCAGAGACATGGCCCTTGAAAAGCAGAATCCTGCAAAATAGAGGTTGAATGGCAAGATTTGAGGCCTCATTAGCTCTTACTTGAGAAACTTGCCATTCTGAGCACTTGGACTTTGACCATGACATGTTGGTGTAAAGGGCTGTGAAGCTCTTTCATGCAGGTGCAGAGATGGCATGACCAATCCACTCTCTTCTTATGCTCTTGCTTCCATTTCAGGGCTACAAGGATCGTGCCACCCTGCCTACCCTCAGGGTAAAGGTTGGGATATGTTTTAGTTTGCAGTGCTCGAGGGAACACAAAATTATGTCCATCAGTTTTATGCTTCTCCTCTCCCCCAAACCTATCTGCTCTTTGTCCCGAGCCCTGCCTTCAGTTCTGGCTTCAAATACAGTGTCCCTCCAGCAGCAGAGTTTCCTGAGGCAGCGGAATGAGTGTGTTCCCAAATCAGGACTTCCTCCACTCTAATGCACATTAATGTTGACTGTCTCAGCTTTCCCCTGAAGTTGTGTAACAGCCTCCAGCCCTTTGGTGTGGAGAGGGGAGATGAGGACCCTGTAAACAAAGGTCCTACTGCTGGAAGATGAGAAGCAGCAACTGGCAACACATGAAGCTCCTACCCTCTTGGTGCCAGGGTGCCTGAAACCTCTGCTCCTCTGCTTTATGTGGCTACTACATACTGCTCTGTGGGGTTTAGCATGTGTATTTGAAGCTATCACTCACCACCAAACCACAGAACCTCTGACTGCCTCATCCTCAAAAGCGCTGTCTCCAGGCTCTCCTTCCCCCCCCCTGCCCCAAGTTGTATGAGTAGGAGGAAAATGCAGGGCTTCTCTAAAGCCCATCATAACTAGAAGGGTCCTTTCTGACTGCAGACTATAAGATAGCATTGTGTATTTAGGTAGCGGTAAAACCAGAAGAGTGGACGAGATGCTCAGAGTTCTGCTGTGCCCTTTGCAAGGGGCAGTTTAAGCTGCGAACAACTGGATTTGTGTGTTTGAACCATGGGAAGAAACTGAAGCCTAAGAATGGTTAATTTTCTCATGGGAAGGTGTCTTTTGTTCTTGTGATAGCACTGGGAATGGTATTTCACTGAAGTAGAACACACTGGGTTTTTTTCACCTTGGACTACTGAAATAGGTTCTTAGCTTGCAAGTAATGCACCATGGCTTTATTATCCCTATACGTCCTGCACACCTCGCAACCAGTTTCCTGTGAGGTGCAGGAGTTGAAGATGAGGAAGGGTCTCTGGGCAGACCTGGATGCAGGGAGCAGGCGAGGGCCACAGGACTTGCCTGGCCAGCTAGCCTGAGATCTTTGGCTATGTGCCCTCCTCCCTTCACACCTCTGCTACAGAAAAGAAAGATTTTGTCACCAGGATGAATGCTGCTGCAGCCAGGGAGGGAGAGTGTGTCCATTTGGGATGCAGATGAGA